>JAFEMH010005909.1:142500-144429 GCA_022495995.1 Adenophora triphylla var. japonica
ATTTATGGTACAGAATATATAGGAAAAATGTACCATCACCGAATTTTGAATCGTGGATACATAGAGATCCTTAACATACTGAAACGGCTGCCATTACTGGTATCAAACCAATAGCGATTCATACAAGCTAAATCTTCTAATCGAAAATGAGGCCAAAGAAAGAACTTGAGTTTAATGAATTCATTTTGATCTCTATCAAGGGCTTTACTTTCATCCAAAAATTGACCCGAACTTTTTATGTTGTTCTCCTTGCAAAATACTCTATTTATATCCACACCATTCCTATTCTTGAAATTGAAATTTAAAGAATTGAGAATTCTCAATTCTCTACGACGTCTAGACGATAAAATCATTTCAGGAACAAGCAAATCAAAATTATCCTTAGTTTCTAGCTTCCTCTTATGATGCAATGAAATACTTATGGCTTGATACATAATCAATTCTTCCTGATTTTTTATAACCGGATTGGCGGAGCGTTTGTAAATTAGTATCCCCCTCTTTAGCCATTCTTGCTGACTCGGCACGGTAGCAGTCGCTAATAGCTGGTTGTTCACATCCGCACTATTTACGGCCCAAGACCCGAAAGCGAGTTTTCTTTCTCTCCGTAGGGTTTTTGAGAAAAAAAGAAAACGACTGTCAGAATCATACCTGCTCGTTTCCAGTCTATCGAGATCCTTCTCATCCGTCGCAAATGGAAAAGTCTTTTCCTGTAATTTCCGTTCGGATTTTTTCGTTAGTTCTCTCAATCTTTTTTCATACTGGTTTGTGAAAAGTTCTTGGCATGTGAAAATAATTTCTTGGGAGTCGGCACTCGGTTCCTTACGAATTTCTTTGATTTTCTTTTCTTTTTGATAGTCTTCTTGTGCAATTTCATATTCTTCTTCACCCACCATTTTGCTCTTTCCTTCCAAATTTTTGAAAAGTTGTTGGCTTGGGAGAATCCACCCCGCATAATTATTCATAGGTTCCAGAACTTGTCGGACGAACCAATCCTCATCACTCGAATACCATAGGGGTACGGTGTCGAACTCTAACTTCTCGGTCTCCAATTCCTCCATGAGATCGTAATCGATATCTTCCCTGATTCGTTTTATTGGACACCCGGGTTTTTTTGACGGTCCACCCGCGCGTCCTCGGTTCCGACCACGTTGCCTTTTCACTTCCGTCTTTTTTTGAGTTCGGAAAGAATCTAACAGCAAGACATGTCTTCGGAATTGTTGGAATTGCTGGAGGAAAAGGCTCCATCCAAAACTCAGCATTTGGATTCTCCTTGAAAACGTTATCGTTCAAATAGCTCTGTATCCCGCTCAGTAAATCGAGTGCAAAAAAGTTTAAAATTTGCGACTCTAAAAGGTCCAGTCTCGGTCCCATAGGATAATTCAGATAATACTTCAGAAACATCCTCTCTGGTATACCACATAATTCGTCTTTCTGTTTAGAAATATAGGAGTCCTTCTTAGTTTCAGACGAAATAAATTTATATGCTAAAAGATCATATCTATAGGTTTTTTCCAACTTATTATTATTTTTTTTTAATGAATCTAATTTTTGTTCTTTCTTTACTTTTTGTTCTTTCTTTAATTTTTGTTCTTTCTTTAATTTTTGTTCTTTCTTTAATTTTTGTTCTTTCTTTTTAGGCCTATGGCGATTGAAATAATTGAAAGATTTCAAATATTTCAATAGCTTTATCTCTTTGCTCTCGTTGAATCGATGGTTTAATTGAAACCATATACTCTTAGATAAAGTGTAGTGAGGCAGACCTCTTAACCAGTTTTTCCATGGATTCGTTCGAAAATTTCGAAGTTTCTTATTCTTTAATTCGGAATGAAAGATTCCTTGTCTTTCAAAAGACTCCTTTATTGCAGTCTTAAGAAAAAAAGACGTTCCACGATATTCAAGAACAGATCTTTAACTTATCACTAACTTGGT
>JAFEMH010005910.1:0-144421 GCA_022495995.1 Adenophora triphylla var. japonica
AATGTTACTCCCTCTGTCTGGTTCCAAGGTTCTTACTTTCCTTTTTGTTACTTAGATTTCCGTGGGAATTGGACAGCAATCACCCATTGAAGTTAACCTTTGCATACATGATTTCTATATTATAAACTACTCTCCCTTCCCTAAATGAATGTCCCATTTATTATTTTGTTGACATTTAAGAAGTTAGGGTTATATGCAATTTTAATAACATGCGCTATTTAACGACATCCTTAATGATCTCACTATATAACATCCAACGAGTCTAAAAAGTAAGAAAATCGGGGGATGAGAATTGATCGAGTGTTTAATAACTTCTCAGAAATGGACATTCGTTTCGAAGGACAAAGTTTTTAAACATAGACATTCATCCCAGGACGGAGGGGAGTATAAAACGCTTGAATGCTCTTGATATAGCTTTGTTTAGTATCTTGCTCAACTTTTCTTTTATTCTACTCCGTTTGAAGATGAACATCATGGCCGGCCGGCCGCCCGGCCGGCCCGGCGAGCGGAGACACGCTCGCGGACTTGACGAGACAAGCCCGGCCTTCTTTGCCTACTTGCCGCAGCGGGCTTCAAGCACAGGCCGGCCCGTCCGTTTACCTAATGTCCAAATCCACGCACCGTTTGCCCGTTTAGGGCTGGGTTGGCCCAGTTTGAGCGAGCCCTTCCATTTTTTTTTTTAAACAAAAGATGAAATGGGGTGAAGAAGGAGATTTGAACCACAGTGGCATTTAGTCTGCTGATGTGGATGGAAATGGAGATGTAACATTGTTGCTTATTCCAACATATCATGAAACTATTGTTGATAGAAGTATTCAAATATTAAATATAAAATCTAAAACTCTCACTCTAACTAATAATGTTAGAAATGAAATCTTAATAATATTTATTAAATACTACAAATAAGTATATACTTTCTTCATATTTTTTTAAAAAAAGCATTTTAAGCTACTTTAAAATTAAATCAGTCAATCAAGCACTGTCTGATAAACAAAATAGTAAACATAGTCTTAATTATAAGCTAATGCAGGAAAAGCAAAAACATTAAAATACGAATGATTTTCTAGTTGTGAGATTTGAAAAACTTTCTAGTTTCCATCCAGTATAATCATCACGTAAGATTGTCTTCGTCTGCATTTGCTCGATTATTTGTCGTATTGAAGCTCTCGATCTTTCCATAGCTTCCTTAGAGATGCATCTTGTCCCAATCGGTAGATGAAAACAAATTAGCCGCTCAATGAGCTTGAGGGTTAGTTGGTTCTCTGTTGGCGTAACAAACTCTTTTAAGCGTGCTGTGAATACGGATTACGAGGCTGCTGTCGGACCTTTGGAAGGTAAGAAGATCCGTGCTATGATGGAAAGTATAGGATAAACACTTTGGTGTGCTTTCCACCATTAGGAGGATCTCTGGGTCCTGAGAAAGCTTGAATCGAGGAGGGGGTAGTAGGTCTTGAGACAAGTATTGGACCTTTCATTAACTCCATTGCGTTGAAGGTCTTCCAGCAGCGTCCGCCCAGTCACAGAAGATACACATTTATGGGCCCCGAGCCATGGCGGCCAGCCAGACCGGCTGGCCTGCTGACTCGTCATCCAGCCAGACTGCCTTGCCGCCCCGAAATCTGAGCCCATTTTGCCTTCTTTATTGGGACGGATCCATGAGTTACTGAGTGGCAAGTAGAGCAAACTGCCAGCGCTTTTAGGCCCGTTAAGCCCATTCCCACTTGTACCGCCATAATACCCGCCTTGATTGAAGAAAAGCAGTCTTTCTTTCCCTTTTTTCTCCTCAAAAATGAAATACATTGTCATTTAAATAGTAATTTTCAAAAAAATGGGCCATAATTTTTATCTAAGTCAAATTCAGTAGATTTAGTTTTAATTTTTCAATTTTTTTCTTTTTTTTTTGTTTTGTCTTTTGACATTTTAGCCTCCATGATAATTTTTTTGGGGTTATTTTTGGTCCCGAAATGTAAATATGTTTTTAGTATAAATAGGTGATGCTTTCGTTAGTATTTTTCAGCACCTAAAAGTTGCTACGGGAACTCCTTCGCTAGTTATTTACGATCGATCTCTCTCGAAGATAGTTGTTGGACAAATTATATTTGAGAAGAAATCATCGACCCCTTGTTAAGGTAAATTTATATTTTTAAGTTGGTTCTATTATTGTGTATTTTATTATTATCTACAAGCTTGTTGTCAAATTTATTATTATTGCTTTCGAATATGCTTATTCATTCAAATGTGAATGTGCAGGACCGAAAATAAAAATAAGATAAGAGTCGCCACGCCGTTTTTAGAGGAAACATTGAAAACCTTTTTGACGAGAGAAAGTGGGTTCGGGGTGAGTTACGTGTTGGGAAGAGCAGGAGTTCGCCTTGACACGCCTCGTCCGTGGACGGAGTCTTTCAGTGTTAAACATCCAATTCATTCAAATGTGTGTGCGAAGTGTGTATGACAAGAATATGTATGAAATGCATAATAGTGCTTTGTTTTATTGCTGTGAGGAAATACAACTTGTAAGCCATTTGCCGTAGGGCCGCATCCCATTTACAACTAAGAGGACAATACTTACAATCGAAATTGAACCTGCTGCCGGGGACTCATTGTATCGCGTGGCAGCGGGATACGAGGGATCAGAAATGTGTCGCGTGACACAGCGAAGCAATTTGCGGCAGTTTCTAAAAACCAGCACGTAGCAACACCAAATGATCACAACACCACAAACAATCTAAAATGAACAAAATCAACGGCAAAGCGAACCCAAGGAAACGGATTACAAGCGAAATAGAAGTCTCTGCATGAAGCTTAGTTATGTCGCCTACACAGGGACGGATAAGACCGGAAGTGTCGCGTGACATAACCTTACCATCTGCGAGAGACTTTACAAATTGAGCGAATCCAACAGAGAGCTAAACAAATCCCAACACAATACGATAACAAACTTCGAAAGCAATGACCATTCTGATAGATTGACGAGGGGCGTGGATATAGGGAGATCCGCGCTCGCAGCGATAAGCAAACAAATACCACAAATCACATTATGAATATCAACGTACCTGCAGCAAAGCTAATTAAACAGAGAGATCGGCGGTTGGGACTTGATAATTGGAGGCGGATGGAGCCTAATTATCAAGTTCGGAAATAGATTAATGAAACAAATAATAGTAAGCGAGATAAAAGTGAGGAAGAAATCGTTACCCTCGTAGTCACAGCTCCTTAAACGAGTTAGGTTTAAGGATCTTGTCCGGCTTCCCAACGCATTCGAACTCGGATCGGAATTGACTTGCGGCTTCATGCGTGCGTGGTGGCGTTGGAACCGAGAGGAGGAAAGGCTTCGATCGGCTTTGCGTTGTTGGTTTGGTTGAGGAAGTAGCGGTGGTTGGCGAATTAGGCGGAAACGGGGAAGCGGAGCGGTTGTAGTTGAGTACGGCGTTGTTGAGAGAGAATCTAGGTGATGGTGGATTGTTGGTGGTTTACGATTAGGAATGGGGAAGAGGTTAGTGGTGGTGAACGGAGGGTGGGCGATTGTTGTTGGATTGAGAGGGAGAGAACGGCGGTGTGGTGATTGAGGTAGAGAACGGAGATGGAGATTGAGAAGAACGGTGAGCTCGGATTGGGGAGATTAAGGGAGATTGGTCGCCTTTGTGAAGGTTGAGATTGGAGGTTGAGTCGCCGAGCGATTGGTGCGGTGAAGAAGGAGGGCTTGGTGCGGAGGTTGAAGGAGGAAGCGGAGTTGCGGTTGAGGATTAGTGTGAGTGAAGGCGCCGGTGGATATTGGAGATCGGAGAGGGGATTAGTGTTGGCCGGGAGAGGAGGAGCTCGGTTATACGAGAGGAGGAAGGTCGCCTTGGTGATGGAGCTTGGTGAGGAGAGGCCGAGCAGGATAGAGAGAGAGAGAGAGGGAGTTTAGGCGTAATTTGGGCGAGTGGCTTTAGGGAGAGGTCGAAAAGGAATCAGCGAGAGGGTAGGGTCTTATTTATAGGCTGCTTTGTCTTTGGTCACTTTGTGTCACACGACGTAACGTTACCTTTTCATGCTTCGAGTTGTCGCGTGGACCACAGGTGTGATATACCGTTTTTAGCATGCCAAAGCGGTGCAGGAAGCTTCTGGTAATACCGAAGTCAAGCAGGTTTTATTCCCTCTAGGTCCTTTAACTCGACGAAAGTGCAAAAAGTACTTCCTTCGCGAGAAACATATGAAATGTTTAGGAAGTCTCGGGATGGGCCAGGAATTTATCAAAACGCCCTAAATGCAATTTTATTATTTAAAATGCATCTGGAAAGGTCGCGAATTTGGATTGTCGTACTTACGAGGCCCGCGAGCGTCACTTATGGAAGAAGTGAGGTTGTCGATAAATAAGACCCAATCCCAAATGGCGGGTGGGAAATGAAGCGGAGGGCTAGGAAAGTAAGTGGGGAAAGGATGGTTGGACCTTTTGAGAAAGGATTCCTACGTATCCGGGGAGGGAATCGAAGCGAATCGTAGTTCGGACTAATCGGGGAATGTCTGTTGGTGGAAGGGTACATTTTTGAGGCGCTTTGAGCATGGTGGAGAGACATTTTGAGGCGTACGAACTTGGCGGAAAGGCTGTTTTGAGGCGTACGAACTCGATAGAGAAGCATTTTAGGCGTCGAACTGATGGAGAAATTTGGCGTCGAACGATGGAGAGACTATTTTGGCGTCGAACTACGGAGAAGCTGTTTTGAGGCGTCAGGACGGAGGAAGCTGTTTTGAGGCGTCCCCGAACTGTGACGGAGAAGCTGTTTGAGCGTGGAGAAGCCCATTTGAGCGTCTCGAACGATGGAGAAACTGTTTTGAGCGTACGAACACGGCGGCGAGACTATTTTCGGCGTCGAACGAACACGAACTGATGGAGGAAGCTTTTGAGGCGTCCGAACACGATGGAGAAGGCTGTTTTGAGGCGTACGAACTGATGGAGAGAGGCTTGTTTCGGCGTACGAACACAGTGGAGAAAACCCATTTTGAGGCGTACGAACACAGTGGTATACGGTTGTGCGGCCGTCGCTCAGGAAACTACGGTGTGCGGTTATCACTCGACATTGGTTTGTCATGGTTTATCACCCATCTTCGATTGTCATCAGCGTCCCATTTGTGAGGTTGTCATCCAATGTCGACCCATACGGTTGTCACCCGTCATCGACTATATGGTTATCGCCCCGTCATCGGCCCTATATGGTTGTCGCCACGTCATCTGACTATATGGTGTCGCCCCGTAAATACATGGCCCGTCGGAAAGCGAGTGCTTCAGGTTGGTAGGTGGGGATAGATGTAGGCTAGGAGGGAGTTGATGCTGCTGCTGAGGATAGGTGTAGGCTATGGGAGGGGTTGATGCTTCTAACACTGGGGATAGGTGTAGCGCCCATCGGAGAATGCTTGGGAATTGCTACTTCTTTGAGGAATAGGTGTAGGCTGGGAGGAGTTGATGCTACTGCTGTCTTTGGCAGAGACTCTTGCTTCTTTGAGCGGCGACTCTTATTGGCGGGCGACGGTGGGGCTTATAGCTTTTAGCGTGCTGCAGGAGATTCGAGTGGCGCTGGACTTTTCCGTCCCGGTTACGCTTTGAGGGCAATCTTTGAGATTCGATGCGGCTCAGTTGATCATTGAACTTGCGGGGGTAGATGTAGGCTGGAGGGTGCTTAGGCTATACTTCTTTGTTGGGAGGTAGGCTATGCAGGGTCTCATGCTTACCATTAGTCCTATTTGGGAAGAGTGTAGTGCCGGAGGGATCTCGTACTTCTTGCTTGTAATCGTAGGCTGCCGGGAGGGACCTTTACCGCTTGTCGACGCTTCTTGGGTGGTCGTTCGCGAGGCGGTCTTTGCAAAAATAGTCTTTGAAGTAGTCGAAGTGGTGAGCTTTATTATGCTGGATTCTAGGGGTATTGGAGCTCTTCTTTCTTTAATAACAAGTGCAGGGGTCTGAGGCAACTGGGGCTCTTTTCGTATGATCTTTGGTGAGATCGGATGGTTTGGACCTTTGGAGAAAGGATTCCTACGTATCCCTTAAAAAGGGAATCAAGCCAATTCGTAGTTCTGGGCCTTTTGATAAAGGCGGGGTCTGCTACCTGCGAGATTTGGAATCCTTGTCCAAGATTGTGATCTGAGGGGCAATCCTCACAATCAAAATATGATCACTTGATTATTGTACCCTGCGGGGAAGGAAAACACAACACTTCTAGGC
Source organism: Adenophora triphylla var. japonica (assembly GCA_022495995.1). NCBI lineage: Eukaryota > Viridiplantae > Streptophyta > Magnoliopsida > Asterales > Campanulaceae > Adenophora > Adenophora triphylla. The sequence continues at coordinate 6,197 of JAFEMH010005910.1, forward strand.
ACTTTGCATTTTATTAGACTCTTGCTTATGCATTATTAATCTTTTGTTGCACAAGTCCATCTCAGCTGGGGAGAATAGGGAAGTAGGGGTTTGGCACGGCTTGATGAGCGGATATGTAGGTAGCCATTACGCTAAGAGGGGTCGTGTATAGGACGAAAGTGTTTATAATGATGTGGACCCTCTCCCGTGAGGTGGAAAAATGATATGGCGCGGCTAGGCAAGTCGGGGACGCTCCCGAGAGTACAGATTGCAGCAGGTCCGTTCTTTGGTGAGGAGACAGAGTGCATCGCGCGTCCGAGGCAAGCAGCGAAGAGGGCGAAGAGCGATCCGCTTGCGAAGCCCCGGTTGGCAGCCAAAGCAATCTTGGAGGGAATCGGGTAAGGAGAGCCGGAGGGATACCTTAACCAAAGCCCCAGCTTGATGACATTCCATGCAGCTTCGTCGTAGGCAGAGTCATCTTGTGGCCACAGAGGCAATTCATCATTTCAAATCGCAGTCAATCAGTAGCTGGACAAGACTCGAAAGTATATGTGTGCAGGGGCGCATCTTTTCGAAAGGTGGGAAATGAATCCCGAGCTTCTGTATGACACTCTCGCTTTAGGTTTGACTCTTTTGGGAGAGTATAAGCATCGCAAGGTGTGGAAAAGTGTATGGAAGCCCCTGCTGACCGAAACGGTGTTTAGCTCTATCTTCCTATTATGTAGAAAGAGAAGACTTGTCGAGGCACTTGAAAACCTGTCTTATTCATGATGATCACAAAGCTGCTTAAAACCCTTTATTGATGTTCGGGTTATTCAACCACCAAAGCCGATATGAGCAAATATTTTCATTTATCCTGAGGAGAAAACCCACTGATATCGAGATCGAATTTGGAAAGTCTGAACGAAGGATCTGTGTATAGAGACGGCCCTTGAGGAGACCAAGTTTTCTGAGATTTGCTCGTATTTGTGACCGGGCCATTTCTGGTTGCCTACGTTACCCCCCATGGCGAGGAGCTCAGGTCATCGTAGTTCGGCTTATCCCGAATGAAAAGAATGAACGATGAATTTCGGGGATGTGAGGACCTTTAGGATTTGGAGAATTGAAAGAAAATGTCCTCTTGGAGTGTCGATGGGAGACACGGATGTGAAGCCCAGTGGGACGTCCACGACAGGTGTTTGCAGAGGAGAAGTGAAATATGCTCACATACAATGTCGAATAAACGGAGGGAATTTGCACAATCTTCGCTTGACGGTCCTTTTGAGCCGGGATAGGCTTGGCTCCACTTTAAGCAATAATCTGTTTTAAGATCTCGACGATATTGGAATGAAACTGTTATCCGGTAGGAACTGCGACTGGGTTTCGGGATTTCGACGGGTCTTTGGGTGATTCGGGAAAATCATGACCTCTTAAAATGAGAGGTCGGCTAGGCCTTTTGCTGGCTGAACCTCTAAAGATGAGAGGTTGGCTCTTGGGTATGTGTTTGGGATTTCTAAGGTGAGGGAATCCATTCTTGCATCTTCAATGCCTCTAAAAACGAGAGGTAAATCTTGGCTTTGGCTAAAGGCAAAGGTAAGGGTAATGGGAATATCCTCTAAAATCGAGAGGACGGCGGAGTGGTTGAGAGGTAGCGGTGAGGGGGCATCCGTGTTGTCTCTTTGTTTGCCTTGAGACTCCCTTTGAGTAACAACCGAATCCTTGGACTTTTGCTTTCGAGAGGATCGCTGGGGACTAGGCTCTCTTTCTTTTCTTCTTCTTTTTTTCTTTTCTTCTTTTTTTTTGTATCTTCTCTTTTTTTTTGTATTTTCGTCTCTCTCTTTTTTTTTTCATTTTGAGAGGAGAATTTCAGCTAGTCCCCAGGATGGATCGTTGCCTTCCGTCGTTCATGAGCTTGGACACGGTCACTCTTCTTTTGAATTACGGGAGCCTCAAGGATAGTCCCTCTTCTTTTTGGTGATGGCTGAATGGGTTTCAAAAACGTGCCGATCTTGAAATGAAGGGATATTATTTAGTGAGGGTAAGGTAATGGTTTTCCTATGGGTGAAAGGTTTCAACCGCAGTTTCCACCGGATAGTCTGAACGAGATTGAGTCTTCATTGTTTCCTTTAGGCTTACTTCGAGGAAGATCCGTGCAAATTCATCGAGCAACGAGATAGCGAAGACGAAGGAAAGTATGTGAGCATATGGGAATCGAGGTGGGAAATTGGTAAGCCCCACTTTGAGAAGGATATCAGTCGATTTTCTCGCTCCGATCAATTCAAACATTAGTCATTTCAAAGCATTAGTCGGTGAGCAGCACAAGTGATCATTTGGAATAAGACCATTTCAATTGAGTGTAACACAGGTGTTCTAGTAATGTCTCGAGTCTAGCAAGAAGAGAAACAAAGATTTTATCACTGCAAAGCAAAAACCGGTCCAACTTGGACTCGACAGACTCATGTCCGAAAGAGGACATTCTAGATCCTACGAGGACTGATTGACTTCTTCAACATTGGATGGACGAAAGAGCATCGTTGCCATCGGTGTGGTGAGGACCCTTCTCAATCATTCTGTCCTTCATAAGTCGCCCTCCTTATCTATAGCAATCTGAGCAAGCACCCGGGCCTCCCGCTCATGAGGAAAAAACAGCTTCAAGGGTAGCTCTCTGCTCTTCAATGGACACACCTTTTACACTCTGCTGCTGACCCATGGGATATGAGCTTCCAGATTTGTGGGCCATAATCCTCTCTGCACCGAGCATTTTGAATTCCGAATCATATGGACGATCACTCGGACACTTGCTGCTTTCGCCTCGGGAATGTAGACCAATGAGCGCCGGGAACGAGAGCGCACACCCAACTTGCCGTAGTCTTGCAAAGGTGAAGAGGTGAGAGTGTGTATAGACGGAGGGTAGAGAACTTTGAGATGGTACGGGAGAGGGAAGAGCGGGAAAGGAGACGGACTCGTGCAACACTTATTAATCTTCAAGTAAAAATCAGTATCTTTTAAGTCCTATGAACGGTTGGGAAAGGCTAATCCTTTATTTCACGCAATCTAGACCTCGGGGGAACCTATGGACACATCATCCACAAATACACCAAATGTATTGGTTCAAAAATAATAATAGGCAATAGTACCTAAATAAAACCGAAGCATTTATGGGACGGACGAGCGGCCCCAATTTACGGAGAAATTTGGGGCGGCATAAGTATTCTGAAGAATTTCAAGGAAAAATCCGGCATGACCTCTCGTCGGTGCACGTTGACAAAGCGACATGATCTCTCGTTAGAACATGCCGTGGGAACGACATGTCCTCTCGTGAAATCATGTTGCGATGGCAACATGCCCACACGTGCTAGGGTTTGGAGGAGGTACGAAAGTCTATTAAGAATTTTAAAACAACTCATTTTAGTGTATTTGAAAAATGTCGTGTCAAAAACCAACCGTTTGGGTGAGGTTTAAATGTGTGGTGCCACCTATAACGCGCTAGGGGGATAGATTTGACATTAGGCGCTCAAGCGTAGGCGAATATTATCACCGTCCGCGATGCCGTCAATCGCACCCGAGGGTTCTAAAGCTATGTGACGTAGTGTGCGGGATGGCTATCTTCCTTTATTTATGAAAATGATTTTTTTTTTTCATTATTATTTTTTATTTGGAAAAGAGGTGATAAAGGAAAAAACAACACACACATGCCCCACAGAGATACAATAATCAAGGATCAACAGTATTGATCATGGGGGACTGCCCCACAATCACAACCTGTATCAATGAAATCAAATCCTGCAGAGTGGCACCTTCTGTCGCGCTACACAGGACAGCCATGGCATATTATGTCGCGTGACAGAAGAGGTCACTTCCAGAATCTGAACCAAAGAATCATAACCAGCCCCAGCCTCCAAACAAATGCAATAACTCAGCCCCAAGCCCCAGGTAACAGCACAATACACAGGAAGCAAGAAAGGGGGAGGGAACAAAACAAAGCAATAAGATGCATTTATACACATATGATGTCACAAACAATGCACACACAAGTGAATGGAATAAATGTTGAACAATCACGAAAGTCTGACCCACTTTTGAAAAACAAGTTTCATATCCCCAGCGGAGTCGCCACTGAATGTGCGCTCGCCGAAAATAAAAATAAGATAGGAGTCGCCACGCCGTTTTTAGAGGAAACATTGAAAACCTTTTTGACAGAGAAAGTGGGTTCGGGGGTCAAGTTACGTGTTGGGAAGAACCGAGAGTTCACCCAACACGCCTCGTCCGTAGACGAGTCTTTCAATTGTTCAACATCCAATTCATTCAAATGTGTGTGCGAAGTGTGTATGACAAGAATATGTATGAAATGCATAATAGTGCTTTGTTTTATTGCTCAACAAAGGGAAATACAACTTGTAAGCCATTTGCCATGGGAGGCCACATCCCATTTACAACTAAGAGGGACAATACTTACAACTGAAATTGAACCTGCTGCCGAGGACTCATTGTGTCGCGTGACACAGGATCTGAGGGATCAAATGTGTCGCGTGACACAACGAAGCAATCTGCAGAGGTTTTACAAAACCCACACAGCAGCAACACCAAATGATCACAACACCACACAACAATCTAAAATGAACAAAATCAACAGCAAGCAAACCCAAGGAAACGGATTACAACTGAAATAGAAGTCTCTGCATAGGCTTAGTTATGTCGCACTACACAGGACGGATAAGACCCGAAGTGTCGCGTGACATAACCTTACCATCTGCAGAGACTTTACAAATTGAGCACAGATCCAACAGAGAACCAAACAAATCCCAACACAATACCAATAACAAACTCAGAAACAATGAATTCACAATGGATTGACCAAGGGGACGTGGATATAGGGAGATCCACACTCCCTCGGCCAATAAACAACAAATACCACAAATCACATTATGAATATCAACAATACCAAGCAAAGCTAATTAAACAGAGAGATCGGCAGTTGGGACTTGATAATTGGAGGCGGATGGAGCCTAATTATCAAGTTCGGAAATAGATTGTAATGAAACAAATAATAGTAAACGCGAGATAAAAGTGAGGGAAGAAATCGTTACCCTCGTAGTCCACGCTCCTTAAACCAAGTTAGGTTTAAGGATCTTCAATCGGCTTCCGCGGAACAGATTCGAACTCAGATCGGAATTGACTTGCAGCTTCCTGTACGTGCGTGGAATTGGCGTTGGAACAGAGGAGGAAGGCTTCGATCGGCTTTGCGTTGTTGGTTTGGTTGAGGAGTAGCGGTGGTTGGCGAATTAGGGCGGAAACAGGGGAAGCGGAGCGGTTGTGGTTGGTACGGCGTTGTTGAGGGAGAGATACCGGTGATGGTGGATTGTTGGTGGTTTACGATTAGGAATGGGAAGAGGTTAGTGGTGGTGAACGGAGGTGGGCGATTGTTGTTGGATTGAGAGGGAGAGAACGGCGGTGTGGTGATTGAGGTAGAGAACGGAGATGGAGATTGAGAAGAACGGTGAGCTCGGATTGGGGAGATTAAGGGAGATTGGGTCGCCTGTGAAGGTTGAGATTGGAGGTTGAGTCGCCGGCGATTGGTGCGGTGAAGAAGGAGAACTGGTGCGGAGGTTGAAGGAGAGCAGGTTGCCGGTTGAGGGATTGGTGTGGTGAAGGCGCCGGTGGATATTGGAGATCGGAGAGGGGATTAGTGTTGGCCGGAGAGGGAGGAGCTCGGTTATCTGAGAGGAGGAAGGTCGCCGGTGATGGAGCTTGGTGAGGGAGCTGAACGGGATAGAGAGAGAGAGGAGAGAGGGAGTTTCTGGCGTAATTTGGGCAGAGTGGCTTTAGGGAGGTCGAAAAGGGATCCAAAACTGAGAGGGGTAAGGCCTTATTTATAGCTGCTGTCTATGGTCACTTTGTGTCGCACGACGTAACGTTACCACTTTTCATGCTTCGAGTTGTCGCGTGACACAAGGTGACAATAACCGTTTTTGGCGCCAAAACTGATTCTAGAAGCTTCCTAGGTAATACCCAAAAAGTCCAAAACAGTTTTATTCCCTCTAGGTCCTTTAACTCGAGCAAAGTACAAAAAGTACTTCCTTCGCGAGAAACATATGAAATGCTTCCGGAAGTCTTGGGATGGACCGAGAATTTACCAAAACGCCCCTAAATGCAATTTTATTATTTAAAATGCATCTGGAAAGGTCGCGAATTTGGATTGGCGTACTTACAAAATGTAATATGGAGAACGGATTATTTTGAAATATAACATTAATATCTAAAATTTTGAAATTAAAAATGGAGCGAATTATTTTTTAAGTTGATGGTTCGAAGTATTATTACTTATTTCTTTAATTAGGTTATTATGGCGGATTTTGTTGAAGGAATATTTGCCCCTCCATCACCACGACTATACCAACAACAACAACAAAATAATGACAATGAACATATTATGTATGATTTAATCAATGAAGGTTCCAAATATCTGATAATGACCCCCTCCTTTTCCCGGATATTTCACTCCGGATCCTACTCCAAACTTTTCTTTTGACTCCCAACCATCTCAATATTAAAACACATCTAGAAATTATCATCAAATTGATGATGATGCTGATAATGAGGAGGAGGAGGAAGAAGAAGAAGATGATGATGTATGAGTTACCGGTGAATCTCTTGCTACTAGTAGTCTTTCTAGCGTAAGTAAAGGGAAGAGGAAGGGGAAGGGAAAAGGGAAGGATAAGGAGAAAGCTAGGGAACCTAAAGCTTCCAAGTATGAGGAATTTTATAACATGATTATCAATGATCATGGTGAAGAAAAAGCTGAGTGTAAAATTTGTAAAAAACACCTAGCTCGCCCTAGCAAAAAGGGTACCTCTCAACTAAAAAGACACACTGAAAACCATGCAAAATGCGGGGATGATAAAACTCAAACCAAACAGAACATACCTTCTGTCACCTACCCCAAAGTCAAAGCTGATATCATAGCCATGTTTATTGTAAGTTGTCGATTATCCTTGTCAGTTTCGAGTGATGAGAGATTTCATCGGGTTTGCAAAAGTCTCAACCTCGGATTTGAACCTATGTCCCGAACTACCATCACAAGGCACATTAAAATTCTTTTTCAATCTGGAACACTTGCCCTAGCTAATCTTCTTCAAAGCCACAAGGGTAGTATTTCCTTGACAATTGATGGTTGGAAAGCTAACCATAGTTCGTCTGCCGAGAATTTTACTTGTATTACCGCTTATTGGATTAATGAGGATTCGTTGTTAGAAAAGAGAATCCTATCATTTTGAACCATGCCATATCCTCATACAGCTGGGAAATGCACAAATCACATTCTCAATGTTTTGGGTGAGTGTTATCTCGAATAAAATTTTCTCATGCTCATGTGATAACGCCACCTATAACACCAGTACTGCCTCATTGATAATTCAATCCCTTACTCCTCCCGTAGAAGGCAAGTTGTTTCATGTTAGGTGTGCTTGCCACATTCTCAACCTATGTGTTCAAGACTTGCTTAAGTCCCTACGCTACACCACAAACAGCATTAACTAAGCTTGTATAACCATAAAGGGGAGTGGACAAAGGCTAGTCAATTATATGGAGATGTGTCATGCTGCGGGGAAGAAGTTCTTGAAGCCCAAAACAGCCGAAGACATCAAGTGGAATTCGACCTATACAATGTTGGAGAGAGCACTCGAGTATAGGGTGGTGATCACTGAATATTTTGACATCTATCAAGTTGACCGTCAGGTTAGTATTGATGATTGGGATATAGCAACACAACTCATAGAATTGCTTCAGCCTTTCTATAGGGCAACCCAAGTACTTTCCGAAACGTACTATCCCACAAGTCATCTCTTATGTCGTGAGCTTTATGGCTTAAGTGTTCTCATTGTGAACAATAGAAATCATAATATATTTGCAGATGCCGTTGTGGATATGGAAAAGAAATTTTCTAAGTATCACACCGATTTCCCTCTACTTTCCTTAATGGCGACCGCGATGGATCCGAGGATCAAGCATACTAACATGTGGAGTTTGCTCTTTGCTTTTTATGAAAACATGAGACCAAATCTTTCCCCCATTCAAGTAGAAAAAGTGCCGAAGGAGAAACATGAAGAAGTTGAAACCCTCTTATTCCGCTTGTATTCCTATTACAATGCAAAACTTTCAAACCATGAAGAAAGGGTCGATACGAGTGGAAAGGGAAAATCAAAGCTGCCAAAATTTGGTTGGGGTTTCCTTAAGAAGGGATTGGTGAAGATGAACATGCGGGCAGCCCGACCCGCCAGAGACACGCCCGCGGACTTGACGGACAACCCCAGCCTGCTGCCTACTTGCCCGCGGGCCAAGCCCGTCCCGTCCGCTTACCCAATGTCCGACCCGCACCGTTTGCCCGTCTGGCTGGGTTGGCGGGTTTGGGCAGGCTTTTCCTTTTTTTTTTTTTTTAAAAACAAAAGATGAAATGGGGTGAAGAAGGGGATTTGAACCCTGGTGGCTGGTGCTGGTGGGATGGAAATGGAATTAACTAGCTGCTGCTTACCACTTGGACACAAGCCTATTGTTGATAAGTATTCAAATGTTAAATATAAAATCTAAAACTCACTCTAACTAATAATGTGGAATGAAATCTTAATATTTTATTAAATACTCAATAAGTATATACTTTATTTCATAATTTTTTTTGAAATAATTTTTTTTTTAAAAAAAGCATTTTTAAGCTACTTTAATTAAATCGTCAATCAAACATAATAAAATGCAACAAAATAGTAAACATAGTCTTAATTAAACAATCTAGGAAAACAAAACATTAAAATACAAATGATTTTCTATGTTCATAGATTTGAAAACTTTCTAGTTTCCATCCAAAGTATAATCCCCATCAAGATTGTCTTCGTCTGCGCTCGATTCGCTGTCATGTTGAAGCTCTCGATCATTCCCTTGCTTCCTTAGAGATGCATCGTCCCAATCGGCAAGACAAATTAGCTGCTCCATGAGCTTCAGGGTTAGTTAGTTCCTCGCTGGCGTAACAACTCTTTTAGCGGCACTGAATGCGGATTCTGAGGCTACCGTCAACACTGGAGGGGTAAGAAGATCCCGTGCCATGATGGAAAGTATAGGATAAACACTTTGGTGTGCTTTCCACCATTGGAGGATATCTAGGTCCTCAAAACTTGAATCAGAGGGGGGGGTAGTAGGTACTGGACAAGTATTGGACCAACTCATTAACTCCTTCCGTTGAAGGTCTTCCACTTCCACTTCCACTACGTCCACCCAATTCCTTTTTAAGGAAATCCCAACCAAATTTTGGCAACTTTGATTTTCCCTTTCCACTCGTATCTGCCCTTTCTTCATGGTTTGAAAGCTTTGCATTGTAATAGGAATACAAGCGGAATAAGAGGGTTTCGACTTCTTCATGTTTCTCCTTCGTCACTTTTTCTACTTGAATGGGGGAAAGATTTGGTCTCATGTTTTCATAAAAAGCAAAGAGCAAACTCCACATGTTAGTATGCTTGATCCTCGGATCCATCGCGGTCGCCATTAAGGAAAGTAGAGGGAAATCGGTGTAATACTTAGAAAATTTCTTTTCCATATCCACAACGGCATCTGCAAATATTTATGTTTCTATTGTTCACAATGAGAACACTTAGGCCATAAAGCTCACGACATAAGAGATGACTTGTGGGATAGTACATTCCGGAAAGTACTTGGGTTGCCCTATAGAAAGGCTGGAGCAATTCTATGAGTTATGTTGCTAAATCCCAATCATCAATACTAACCTGACGGTCAACTTGATAGATGTCAAAATATTCAGTGATCACCACCCTATACTCGAGTGCTCTCTCCAACATTGTATAGGTCGAGTTCCACTTGATATCTTCGGCTGTTTTGGGCTTCAAGAACTTCTTCCCCGCAGCATGACACATCTCCATATAATTGACTAGCCTTTGTCCACTTCCCTTTATGGTTATACAAGCTTGGTTCATGCTGTTTGTGGTGTAGCGTAGGGACTTAAGCAAGTCTTGAACACATAGGTTGAGAATGTGGCAAGCACACCTAACATGAAACAACTTGCCTTCTACGGGAGGAGAAAGGGATTGAATCATCAATGAGGCAGTACTGGTGTTATAGGTGGCGTTATCATATGAGCATGAGAAAATTTTATTCGTGATAACTTACCCAAAATAATGAGAATGTGATTTGTGCATTGCCTAGCTGTATGAGGATATGGCATGGTTCGAAATGATAGGATTCTTTTTTCTAACAACCAATCCTCATTAATCCAATGAGCGGTAATACAAGTAAAATTCTCTGCAGAAGAACTATGGTTAGCTTTCCAACCATCGGTTGTCAAGGAAATACTACCCTTGTGGCTTTGAAGAAGATTGGCTAGGGCAAGTGTTCCAGATTGAAAAAGAATTTTAATGTGTCTTGTGATGGTAGTTCGGGACATATGTTCAAATCCGGGGTTGAGACTTTTGCAAACCCGATGAAATCTCTCATCACTCGAAACTGACAAGGATAATCGACAACTTACAATAAACATGGCTATGATATCAGCTTTGACTTTGGGGTAGGTGACAGAAGGTATGTTCAGTTTGGTTTGAGTTTTATCATCCCCGCCTTTTGCATGGTTTTCAGTGTGTCTTTTTAGTTGAGAGGTACCCTTTTTGCTAGGACGAGCTAGGTGTTTTTTACAAATTTTACACTCAACTTTTTCTTCACCATGATCATTGATAATCATGTTATAAAATTCCTCATACTTGGAAGCTTTAGGTTCCCTAGCTTTCTCCTTATCCTTCCCCTTTCCCTTCCCCTTCCCCTTACTTACGCTAGGAAGACTACTAGTAGCAAGAGATTCACTAGTAACTCTTACATCATCATCTTCTTCCTCCTCCTCATTATCAGCATCATCATCAATTTGATGATAATTTCTAGATGTGTTTTGATATTGAGATGGTTGGGAGTCAAAAGAAAAGTTTGGAGTAGGATCCGGAGTGAAATATCCGGGAAAAGGAGGGGGTGCCATTGTATTTGAACCTTCATTGATTAACTCATATATAATATGTTCATTGTCATTATTTTGTTGTTGTTGTTGTTGGTATAGTCGTGGTGATGGAGGGGCAAATATTCCTTCAACAAAATCCGCCATAATAACCTAATTAAAGAAATAAGTATTAATACTTCGAACCATCAACTTAAAAAATAATTCGCTCCGTTTTTAATTTCAAAATTTTAGATATTAATGTTATATTTCAAAATAATCCGTTCTCCATATTACATTTTGAATGAATAAGTATATTTGAGCAATAATAATAAAATTGACAACAATTGTAGATAATAATAAAATACACAATAATAGAACCAACTTAAAAATATAAATTTACCTTAACAAGGGGTTGATTATTTCTTCTCAAATATAACTTGCCCAACAACTATCTTTGAGAGAGATTGAGTCAGTGAACTAGTGAAGGAGTTCCTGATAGAACTTTTGGTGTGAAAAATACTATCCAAAGCATCACCTATTTATACTAAAAATATATTACATTTTGGATCAAAAATACCCCCAAAAAAATTATTGTGGAGGGGCAAAAATGTCAAAAAAAAATGAAAATAAATTGAAAATTAAAACTAAATCTACCGACCTGACTTAGATAAATATTATGGCCCATTTTTTTGGAAATTACTATTTAAATGACAATGTATTTCATTTTTGAGGAAAAAAAAAGGGAAAAAAACTTTTTCTTCAACTGGGCAGAATATGGCGGGCTGGTGGGCATGGGCTTAACGGGCCTAAAAGCCCGCGAGCTTAGCCGGCACATTGGCCCAAATCAAGGATCCGGTCTGGCGAAAGAAGGCGAGTGGGCTCGGCGGACAGTTACAGGGAAGGGCAAGGCGGGCGCGAGGATGGCGAGATGACGGTGGCGAGCCCGGCAGGCTGCCCATGGGCTTGGGCCCATAATGTGCATCTTCACTTCCGTTCCACCATTTTGCAATGCTAGTAAGCATCAATAAATGTTATACTTCAGCATCTGTGCAGACAGAATTTTGCAATATATTTGAGGGTGAACGACAAATATACGGAACGTACGTTAGTGTTTTTTACGATTGATGAAAAATACTAAAAATTGACATCTTAATGTAATGTACTTTACCATTTCGTTTCATATTATGAAACGTATGCTAACGACATTAAAAAAGATAACTGAAATGTCAACAAAATAAGAAAAAATATTAACACCCATCAAATATATTCGTTAGCCTATTTAATGGTTTGATAGTCTTCTTCCTTACCCCTACACTCCTCAGTTCACCACCCACCACCTATCAGTCCGCCCCACCACCATTGTTGCCCTCGCCACCACTGCAACCATTGCAGCCACCATTACCACCACCACAACCAAAATCAAGACAAAATTAACGCCACCAATTCCAGATCTATAAGAAACATACATCCATATCTGTACAAACTCCATGAAATTCAAACACACAACATTAGTCCGCCCCACCACCACTGTTTATTAAACCCAACAAGATCAAACCATTCTTCCTTTCCCACCAGTAATGAAGAAGATCAAGTTGAGTTATTTAGGTTTCAAATTTGACAATTGAAGCCCCAAATTCGAAAAATGAAACCCTAGTAGTAACCAAATAGAGAGATTTTGAATATGGGTTTCAATTTTCGAATTTGGGGAATCAATATTTCGAATGGGTTTTCAGTTTTGCTTCATTTTAGTTTCTTCTTGATTCTTGTTTATAAACACCATTGTTGAACTCATGTGTTAGTTTGTGTGTATAGAGAGATTTATATTGTTCTTGCCATAGAAATTTCTCTCTACAACATATGGTCTTGACTCACCATTTATCTCATGATCTTGTTCAGAGAAGCTTGGCCTAGGTTCCAATTTTTTGGGTTTGATTTCGGGTTTTGATTTTGCGTTTGATTTTTGAATTTGATTTTGGATTTGATTTTGAGATTGGGTTTAATATGTGTTCATCCATGTTTTGAAATTGGAAAAATGCTAGGTAGAGATGAAACAAATGTTACTAATTTAACAATAGTTATTTTATTTAACGAGCTCGTTCATTCCGTTAATGAAAATTAACGGCATCCAACTTTGTTAACTTAATTGTAATGTGACTTATAAGTATGTTACATTATGCTGTCAATTCATAGTATGTTACCTTTAGTATAATCGAGGGTGTAGTACGTTCCATATTCTTGTAATTATTCCATATATTTTACTATAACATCGTCAACTCATTATTTTCAGTTTTATCTGCTTAAAATAGGTTTTACTGATTTATGTTGGTTTATATTACAGTTTGTGAAGTTCACTCCCTCCGTTGAATGTGGAACTGAGCTCATGTGCGAGTCTGGAACAATGGGAGCCTTGTGAGATTTTTTAGACAACTCGAAACTTGTAAGTAAATAAAAAATCAGAAATCTTGTTCAAGATGCTCGGACTCGCTGGTTTACCCCGCCGGACACTTGTCAATAACACTAAAATCGGAGTGTCCGACACGGGTACGACGGGATAAACCAAAGAGTCCGAGTATCAGAGTGTTCAATAGTATGTATGCAGACTTTAGTCATGTTGAAAATTAATTACAAGTTTGTAACTTGTATCAAACATTGTGTAAGTAAATAAAAAATCGGAACTCTTGAACAATCTCTACTTCGTCTTCTTCCTTTTCCTCGTCCCTATCTTCTTATATTTACAATTTTATGGTACTGCATATTTAGTGTGTAGCATTTAGTTATAGCTTTGTGATTGCAAGCTGGGAAGAGCAACAAGTTGGATTGCGGGAGGGTGAAAGTTATATCCTTAATGAATGATCTAACGGTTCAGATTTGAACTTTTCTGCAGTTGAAACGGGCCACATATCCTTTCACTTAAACCGGAAAGATCAAACCAGATGATCTCAGTTATTAGTACATCATCTTTGTTTGGTACAAGTCTGTCCACTCTCTCTCTCTCTCTCTCTCTCTCTCTGGTTTATTAGATTCCAAGAAACCATTCCTTGCAGAGCTAGCAACCCTCTTTTACAGTGAACAAAATTCCCAGAACTTTTCAGACAACAAAAATGAAGCTTTTGCCCGCCATTCTCTAGGCAATAAACCTCATGGAGTACATGGAAACCGAATCCTCTACAGCAGATGAGTAGTAATTTTTTCTCGGGTGATCACTTTCGAGCCCATATTCCATTTCCGAACATTCATCCAAAGCTTCATCATGTTCATACACATACTCTGGGATCTCCATCTCGTTCCTTCTGACGTGTTTCCATAGAAACTCCAATCTGTTCACGTATTGTACCTTCGAGTACAACCTGTAGAGACGTATTTTAGTCAATCTGTGGATTAAATCAGTGGCAGAGCTGCTTGAGAGCTTGTGGGGGCAATTGCCCCCATTTGGTTTTTAAGAAAATAAAGTTAGTAGAGCAATATTTTTAAAAATTCCTTGCCCGCCATTGGATTAAATTGTAAAATTACGCAAGTGTTGGTGGATATTAGTATACCCTTGGCTGAAGAAGAGGCGGCCAAAGGTGGCAATGAAGAGCCTGGACTGAAGGCCTGGATGAACATAATAAACAGTGTTGAGATTGTCTTTGAGGTTGATCGGAACAGCATCGAGGATTGATCGGACGGCTGATATTCCGGGGAAGTTTTCGCATAATTGAACGCCCGCGTGCAGGTAGACTACTGAAAATGGTCGCCCGGTTAACCTTGGAAAGACATTATCGTCCAAGTACTTCTTTACCGCCTCTGAGCTAATCATTCTTGCTGTTTAACAAGCATCAAATAAAATCAATGATAACTTATAAGCAGAGAATCACAAGAAGGGAAAGGGGTCACTCGAACCCCTTTAGTAAAAAATAAATAAAAAATATATGCCATTTTAGTACCTCTAAAGCTTTAAAATCTACACAAAAAAAAAATTATTTTAAACCATTTTGACCCCTTTATTTATTTGTGGTAAATTTTGCCTTTTTGCGCCAAATTTTTATATGAAAAGTATAATTTTTATTTCTTAAGCAATCCCGACCCTTTTGAAAAGAATTCTGGCTTCGCCACTGCCGTGTATAACGTAGCTTCGAGGAAACGAGTGTGCGTGTGTGAAATGGTTTAAAATAGGGGATGGTACCTGGGCAAAGCTTTCCGGTGATGCATAGGAGTGGATGGCCGGATCTATCACGGTCTTGGATGTTGAAGATTTTGAGTTTGTTGATGAGTTTCTCTTGTTCGGATTGAGAAAGGGTACATGAATTCATGGCTATATATATTATGAGGGTGTGTGTGTGTGTTTTTTTTTGTTTTCTTCTTCTTGAGGTTGAGGTTGAGATTGTGAGAGGAAGCTTTTGTTAGAGTGAGGTTTTATAGAGTTGGCGCCATAAAGTGGGAGATATGAATGAAGTGAGGGGTTTAAAGAAAGTCGTTGGGAGGAGAGTTAATAAGGCCATCTAAGACCATCTCCAACAGTTTGATGCGGAAATTGCACTATTCCTTCAAAATGGTGCAATTTCAGCATTAAATATCTTTCACCATATTCAACCGTTTGCTTCAAATTTTGCACCAAAATAACCGAGAGAATGACACAACTGTAGGAGAATGATTTTGCGCTAATCTAGCGTAAATTGTGGGGTTTGGCGCTTGAGATGCTATAAGGGACCGCTGCTTTGTTTTAGCCACAATCTAGATAGGCAGTCACAACTCCTATTTTGATATCATCAAGATTAATTAGATTGATGTGAATTTTATGCGAGTTCAATAAATTTTAGCCCTTGATCTCAAAACATGAAAATTATGGCTATATTCGGTTCACATATTACGACGAAAAGTCTGGCTACGGTCCATATCTTACATATATTTATTTCGTTTCGAAAAGTTAGTTACACTCTTTTGTATATTCACTTTGAGCAATAATTTATATTAGTATTAAATATCCTAACAAAAATTTAAAATTTGTTATTAATACACCTTTGTAAATAGTATCGATAACGAATTTTAAATTTTCATTAGAATAATTACGGATCATCTAAACTATTGCTAAAAGTTGGCTCATCTAAACTATTGCCTAAAGCTGGTTTAAATTTTTAAAAAATGAGACTAAATTTTCGGATTGGAAGGAATGTTATCCGTTTGGAGTGCTGGGAATGGGAAGGCATATTCTAAAGGATCTTCTTTTATTTGGAAGGATGTGGAGGTGAGGTGAGTTTTGGAAGTTACTGCCACGTCTGTGCCCATTTTTGGCCCTGTCAGGTCAGGATATGGTCTAACCCTAACCCTCCATGCTGGGAACTAGGGGTGAGCTTGTTTCGAATTGATCCATTTTTTTTTGGAAAAAAAGAAAAAAGTGAAAGCACACCAATAGTTCGATTCTCAAAAAAAAAAAAAAAAAAAGAATTGGAACCAACTCAATAGATATGAGAGCCGATACATTGATCCAGTCTAGAACCAATCAAAGACTTACCAGAATCAATCATGACCAAACCAATACAATGAGTGTCCATTTAGTGGCAATAACCAGCAATCATCAAAAAAAAAAAAAAATAAAAAAAAAAAAAAATGCAACATCTTTTAAACATTCAAGTGATAACGGTTTAATATCATCAAAAAAGAGACTAAAATAAAATAACCATTTCAGTTTGACTGGCAACAAACCACAATTCAAGTGTAATTTTGGCGTGGCTGCTCCCTTTTGTGCACGGTCGCTCGCCCTTGCCTCGGCCACACCCAGAGAATGCAGCCATGCCTCGGCCAACTCCATGTCTTCCTCGGCCAATGGCCTGATTAATGAGGCCAACGGGCCAAGTCTCTTTCCTGGCCGGCCAATATATATAATATATTATATATATATTGGTCCGGTCCAGTTCCAGAACCAAATTTTAAAATCTTAAATCGAGACCAGACCAATTATTTGGTTCTTCAAAAATTCTGGACCAAGACCAAACCAAAAAATTGGTTCGGTCCAATTTTCATTGGTTCGATCCGATTCTTTGGTCCGGTCCGATTTGATTTTAAAAAAAAACCTTGCTCACCCCTACTGGGAACAACCTTGTGTATGATGTTGTTACTGGTGATGGCCAAATGGGTCGGCCCGGTTCGTACGGACCAATCCGTGGGCGGGACGGGTTGAAGTCTGTTAGCCCTTTTGATAAAACGGGCCTAAACCCGGCCTCTCCCGTCCCAATTTGAATGTCCATGTCCGCCCGTTTTGTCCGTACGGACCAACCCACGAGCCAAACGAGTTTTCCTATTTTTTTTTTTAAACCAGAAAAAATTATGGAAAAAATCAAAAAAAAAATGGAAAAAATAAAAAGAAATTTAGTATTTAATAAACTATTTTTTTAAAATATAAAAGAAAAGAGGAACGGACAACCCTATATTTATTTTTTATTGACTAGAAAATAATATTTTAGACTTTGTTTATTAATGATTTTTTTTTTTACAAAAAGATAGAAAAAAACTAAACAATTTAAAGTATATAAAAGAAAAGAGGGATGAACTATCTTTTATTTATTTTTATTTTTATTAATTTTTTATTGGCTAAGAAATAATATTTTAGACTTTGTTTATTAGTGATTTTTTTTTTTTTACAAAAAGGTATATAAAAAAAGTTAAAAAAAAGCTAAATAAATGAAAGTATATAGAAGAATAGAGGGACGGACTACCATATATATATATATATATATATTTTATTTTTTATTAACTAGGAAATAATATTTTAGACTTTGTTTATTAGTGATTTTTTTTTTACAAAAAAGTATATAAAAAAAGATAAAAAAAAACTAAACAATTTAAAGTATATAAAAGAAAAAAGGATGGACTATCCTTTTTTTATTTTTATTTTTTATTAATTTTTTATTGATTAGGAAATAATATTTTAGACTTTGTTTATTAGTTTTTTTTTTTTACAAAAAGGTATATAAAAAGATAGAAAAAATCTAAACAAATGAAAGTATATAAAAGAAAAGAGGAACATACTACCCTATATTTATTTTTTATTTTATTTTAATTTTTTATTGACAAGGAAATAATATTTTAAACATTTTAATTAGTGATTTTTTTTTACAAAAATGTATATAAAAAAGATAGAAAAAAGCTAAACAAATGAAAGTATATAAAAGAAAAAAGAGGGACGGACTATCCTTTTTATTTTTTTATTAATTTTTTATTGACTAAAAAAAATAATATTTTAGACTTTTTTTACTCCCTACATCCTAGAGTAAGATTTTTAGTTTTTTTTGTTGTTTGTCAATTTGAGCAATATGGTAAATATTTTAGGGGTTAGGGTAAAGTACAAACATTATTAATATTTTCTAAATGTTAAATTATTATTATTATTATTATTATTATTATTATTATTATTATTATTATTATTATTATTATTATTATTATTATTATTATTATTATTATTATTATTATTATTATTATTATTATTATTATTAAATATTTTTCTCTTAATTATTACTATTATGTACTCCCTCCTTCCCAGATCCAGGGTCCTGAGCTGGATTTCACGCTTCTTAAGAATTTTTTTTAAAAATGAATAAAAAATTGTAAGTGAGTAGAAGATTAGAGAAGAGAAAATGTAAAAGTTAAATGTGGGATAAGAAATAGTAGTTAATGATTGTTTTTTTTGTAAGTGTGTAGAAGATTAGAGGAGAGAGAATGTAAAAGTTAAATGTGGGGTAGGGAATAATAGTTAATGTTGGTTTTTTTGTAAATATGTTAACATTATAAGGGTATAATGAATTATTTTTTGTAAATATATTTAAATTATAAGGGTATAAATGTCTGAAACAATATTCAAAACTTGCCATTTATTTATGGAAGAGACTCTTGAAGTGGGACAAACCAAAAGAAAAAGTAGAACCCTTGAAGCGGGATGGAGGGAGTAATATTCAATTAAAAATAATATTAGTAAACATTTCTAATAGGTGGTTATGAGAGTCAACGCTAAAGTCTTTCTCTCGAAAAGCGCACAAATGATGTTAGCATGCATGAATGGAAAAAAAGTTGATCTTTTGAAAAATCACTTTTTTCGAGCAATAGGATAAATAGATTTCTCGTGAGTGACATTGCTTGTATTATAAAGTGCTAGTGATAGTGTTAAAAATTGTTATTTTGAAGGTCTAACACTTTGTAACATTAACACTGACACTTTATAATTATACTTTGAAAAAATGTGTTTTAAATAGTGCATGTGTAAGTGTTTAATACTTTAATATTGCTAGTGTGAGTGTTTAATACTTTGATAGTGCCTGTATATGCTTAATGAGTGCCGGTGTGAGTGTTTAATAGTGTTAATGTATGTGTTAAAAATTGTCATTTCGAAGGACTAGAACTTTCTAACATTAGCACAGACACTTTTTAATGACACTTTGAAAAATGCATTTTAAAGAGTGCGTGCGTGAGTGTTTAATACTTTGATAGTGCTAGTGTGAGTTTTTAATACTTTGATAGTACCGGTATATCCTTAATGAGTGTCGGTGTGAGTGTTTAATAATGTCAGAGTGTGTGTGCTAAAAAGTGTCGGTGTATGCCTTAAAAGTGTAAGTGTGTGTCTTAAAGTGTGTCAGTTGTAGTATTAAAAAATGTCATTGTTAATGCTAGAAATAGTGTCAGATGTCAATGATAGTACTAAAAAGTGACAGTGCTTATATTGAAAAGTGTCGGTCTTAGTATTGTAAAGTGCTAGCGTGTTGAATAAGTTTCATTTATTTATAAAAATGTCATCATGTGTTTTAAAAGAGTGTCAGTGGTAGTGCTAAAAAGTGCTAGTGTTTACATATTTTAATAAGTTTCTATTATTCACAAAAATTCCATTTCGTATTTTCAAAACACGTTTTTTTTTTCAAAAATCTTAGAAAAAATGGTTTTAATAAGATTTTGACAAATGAAAAAGTCGAAGGTATTTTTGTCCTACGGGCTACAATGTTTCACCTTCATTAAAGTTATAGTGTTTCACAACTTTGTCGATCTTGTAGTCCTACCCCACTCAAAGTAGAGTCATTGATTCCGATGTAATGTTCAGATGTATTAATGCTAAACTAAAGGCTCGTTTGGCTCACAAGAATGAGTGTGTGGGAATGAGAATGTCATATTCAGGTATCTGAAATTTGGGAATGATGAGAATTTAAAATTCTCATTCCCATGTTTGGTATGTGCTAAGTCTAAGTTAAGGAATGGATTTTAGATAGTCATTCCTGCATTTGTTTCACATGCCTACTTAACGGGTATATTTTTTTTCTTTTCATATATGAGGTAGTAGTTTAAAGTTTTACTTATTTTCATTAATTTAAATTTTTTCATACCTAATTAAAGGAAATATATACTACAGAATTAAGTTTGATATCTAATAAATTTCATTGATAAATTCAAAATTCGATAATCCATCAAATATGTGAATGCATAATAGATTAACTTAGAATCTAATTGATACTTTAATAAGACAAAAATGCAAAAAAAGTACCTTAACTATTTAGGTTGTGTGAATATAGTACCCAAAGTCATTTTTGCTGCATAATTAGTTTATGAACTGCCTACTTTGTGCAGGTATAATACCTATCACTAATATCGTTAAAATTTTACCGTTAAATAGTCATGTATCACGCACATGACCTTTTTAAAGGGGTAAAATTGTCAAAATCAAACTTTCTCTTCAATTTGTTTACACCCCTCATCTTGGACCTTCATCACCCCCACCATGCCACCACCAGATTTCGAAATCACCCCCCCCCCATTTCAATTTCCTCTCCTCCCCAACCCAACCCTCCCACCATGATAGCCCGTCCGCTCCCCTTTCCACCTCCCCCCTTGCACCCTGCCCTTCACCTACTCAAGCTTCGCCTATACTCCGACTTACCCCATCCCATCATCTCTTATCCTCCTCCCACCCCATTCCTTCTTCCCATCAAATTTCACATTACTTACCACAACAATATGGCAAGAAATTATAGGAATATAAACCAACCAACCCATTCCTTCTTCCCATCAAATTTCACATTACTTACCACAACAATATGGCAAGAAATTATAGGAAAATAAACCAAGAAGTAATTAGGATTTTGAAACTTGAATTTGATTTTGATTTTGGATGAAAACAATTTGACGGGCGGCGACTTGGTAAAATACCCAAAATCAAAACATGAAATCGAATGGTAAGGTGTGGACGGAGTATGGGGAGGAGAGAGCAAGGGGAGGGTCGGATTTTAGAGTGATTGGGAAACAAACAATATAGCATGCTAACAAAACAATCAAATTTCACAAATCGAGAATGAAATGACAGTTACTAAATTTTTTGCAACAAAAAGTTTACCAAAACATGTGAGTGGATACCTTGGATCCAAGTCTACATTTTAGCCAATCACATGCATTTGGTAAATGTTCACTAACCAAAATTAAGCATTTAGCCGTACCATATAAGGTTGAGAAACTTCTCCACTCATTCACTTTGCGAATTACATTCCTTCCTCCCTACATGATAACATTAATTATGTATGAGAATACTATCTCTATCTTAAAATGAACCTCATAGTGCTACACTTACAGAAAAATAGAATGCACTGATGTATTACACACTAAACACATCAATGAACCAGTGTCCTAACTTACCCACTTTCTTTTACAGTAATTTAAAAGGAAAAACAGAATGCTTATCATGTTAGTATAAACTACAACAACAAATGTACAAGTGTTATACAATACAACAATGAAGTGGTACTGTGGTAGGGTAACTAAATTTTTAGGGCTCGTTTGGTAGCAAGATAAGGATAAGCATGGTTATTCATCCCCATACTAATAAACCCCGTATTAATAACACTACCCCCTTTCAATGGATAAATAATAAGGGGATAGACCCCTTATCGGCCACACCCTTCTAATTAATCAAAAAGTTTAAAATCGTACCAAACAACCATATCCTGTATTATTTATCATATCCAGTCTTTTATCGGGTGGCCAAACGGCCCTTAGAATTTTCTATATTCCATGTACATGCACAAGAGGGAGAGTACTTTTCCCACCCAAGATTGAGTGACTGTTTTCTAACAAAATTACTAAATGCACCTCGATTACTTATCATGTTCACATGTGCATTAGATGCTAAGATAATCACTTATATATGTCGCTGTTAAATTTTCATTTTTGTAAGGGACAACTTTTAGGAAAAAACTTATAAGGACACTCGTTCGAACCAGAGGGAAGTACCACAATATCATAAATTTTTCAGAGGCACATCTTTCACTTTCTTACAGGCTGAAGCTTTATGACCTGACATTCATTATAAGGCCAATGACTACTTTGTATCCATAATCTTGGAAGTAACATACAGAAATAAGAGCATACAACAGACAAAATATCACTCTTGAAAAAAATGAACACAAAGGTGAAAAGACATACAAATGCAGCTACATTTGATTGGCGAAAGGAAGTTGCAATCAACCGCAAACGGAGCTTCTTTCTGTTCAAACACAACAATAATTTGAATTTCCAATGCTATAAATTGGAGGCAGATATATGGAATTGAATCGACATAATATGAAAGGTATGCTTTTTAACTCAAATTCCAAGTTTTGCATTTGGGTTTTGAAGAAAAAAAAAGATAATATTTTGTAAAAATTGAAAATTGCTCCCCAAAATCCAATTACAGAGCTTAGAATTTAGTTGTGAAAAAAGAAGAAGAAGGTGAAAGTGGGAATAAACTCACATTGACTAAAAATGTCGACAAACAAGTCATTTAACTAAAAATGACAAACTCCTCAGAGTTAGTTTTTATCACCACTTTCCTAACATGTTGGATCTTGTAAAAGTCTGTTCCATGTTCTCCTGTTTCACCAATCAACCTCCCGGTGAATCCTTTTGCCATATCGTTAATCCGTAAATATACAAGTGTTGTTATGAATTTCAGTTCATCCGGGAGCATCTCCAACTTCTTGCATTCCAAAATCACTAAATAGAGTAGATTAGGCATCGCTCCTTCTTCCACCTTCCATTTCTCCCAGTTTTCCATTTTCCTGAAATCCAGATATTTAAGTTGGGGAAAGCCCATCTTTGAGGAAGCCATTTCCTTTTCCTTTAATTTACCTAACCATATTGTGAGGTATTGCAGGTTTGGGAGTTTCTCCAATGTAGGCATAGGGTCTTCTTCAACCTCAAAATTTTCCAAGATCAATATATTGAGCCAGCCGAAGCTGGAAAACTCGCTTAATATCTTACCACTTAGCCCTATTATTCTCAGTTCCCGCATAATTCCTTCACAATATTGAGGTTGTTGTCCTCTTAAAATATCTGAGTATATCTCTATCTTCGAATTGTCTAAAACAATCGCAAGTGACGACTTCCGCCTTGGATCCAAATTCACCTTAGTAAGCATTTTCTTCAACTCTTCACTATCATCCTCACTTGAGATATGAATCCTCCCTTCTAATCTTCGGAGATTGGTAAGTTGATTGACATCTTTCATCTCACACTTTGTTGAATCAAGGTTTACTAGAGTCTCCAACTCCGTCAGGCCATCGAGTCTCAATCTGGAAAGTTCTGGTGTCACCTTATAGATATACACACCGGGAAGAAATAGATGCCTCAATCTTTTCAATTTCCTTAGAGCAATATTCGGGATAAAAACATCGTCGAAATATGTTCGCATATCTAGAGTGTTCAAGTAGATCAAGTTTTCCATGGATGGTGGAAGCTTTCTTATATTACAGAAATTAAGGCTCAAGTATCGAAGGTGGATGAGTTCATTGGTGAAGTCTTCTTTCCTAATAGATGTATAGTTAAGGCTTAGCACTCTGAGCAATTTCAACTTCTTCAAATTGGATAATTTTCTCGCGACTCCGTTTTTTAATACAAGTGACCTCACGTGCTGCGTTGCTTCCATTTTATCATGAACAATGAAATCCTGATCCCGTGAAAAATACAAGGCCTGCCTAACTGGCATCTTAGTATCATTCCTCGGAGAAGAGGAATTTAGCACGATCACTTTATCTCCACGACCACGATAATCATTGACCATAAGGAAATTTCCATTTTTTACCACGGAAAAACATAGTTCTCTCATGAGATCATGAAGTCTGCATGATTTGATCCTTCTCCGTAAATTAGGATGCACCTCCTCATCCTCTAATTTTGCTTCGACCATGCTTCTCCCCACCAATTCACCCAAATACCTCTCTGCAACGTCCATCATTGTTTCTCCTTCTTCTCTATCATGTGACAATATCATGCCTTCAGCATCCCATAACATGTACAACATCTCTGCATCAATCTCCTCATCCTCAGTAAAAGTGGCCAAGTAAAGGAAACAAGCCCTTAATGGATATGGTAACTCCTTGTAACTGAATAGCAACTGTTCCACCACTTCGCCATTGAATCGTTCGTGCTCCTTTCCTCCCAATTTCCTGCTTTCATAAAACCTTTCCCACTCACGTACGGAACCTTTTGTCACTAAAACTCCTCGGAGCACAAGGACGGCTAAGGGAATACCATGACACCATGCAATCATTTTCTTTCCCAGTTCTTCCCTCCGCTGATCTACTTCGGAATCTATGGGGAAAAAAACATTGTTACGTTAACAGTGGTGTCACTACTAGAAAAATGTGTTTTAGAGACTAATTGTTTGGGACAACAATCTTAAATAGTCCCTCTTTTTTAGGACAACATTTATGTTGTAATGGTCTCTATTCTATTTTGGGACAACATTTTCTAATAGTCTTTATTTTAAGATGTTATATTTAGAGATTGTAATTGTAGTCTAAAATATTTGTGACACCCATTTAATGAGACTAGTATTCCGTCTCTGTGTTGTCCTAAATTCAAACAGTGACGAAATTAGACGTTGTTAGAGGCTAAATAATGAGATCCCTATTCCGTTATAACTATGTTTTTTAGTAAATAAAATGACAAACCCCGGTGCGCCAAGGCGGGGGTTGGGAGAGGGAACCATTTCTTAGAGCCTTCTCTCCGACAATTGCCAAGAGGCTTCGCCGAGTTCGAACCCGTGACCTTATGGTCTCTAAAGAAGCAACTTAACCGTTGCGCCAAGGCTCGTGACAGAGAAAGTGTATTAGAGGAGATCTAGTAGATGTGTTTCATTAGAAAATAAACCTCAAATAGAACTCTATTATGGTGTACTGAGTAGTTGGTTCAGTTTACTACTGATGTATTTGCAGTTAGGAAGCTGCATTATTAGTTAGTTTCAAGGCACATGTTGCTGCTATCACAACATAAGATCTAGACTTATAAAAACATTTAAGTTATGTAGGGGTAAACCATAAACAAGTGAACAAACATATCCCTTTCCTTGCCTCTTGTCGTGGGACATCGTAAAAAAAAAAAAAAGTGAACAAACGACATAATACTTATTCTTAGTGACCATACTTACCTTGGCGTATGAATATTGTCTTTCGAAATAGCTCCCAGCACTCATCTTTGCTTAAGCAGTTTAACGCATAGCAAAATCCATACTCTGCAACATCCTTTATCCGAGTGGTAAGCAGTACTTTCCTGCCCATGCATCCATCGGGCTTGGGTAAGCCACGACTCAGGCTTTCCCAATCTGGAACCGACCAGATGTCATCAATGATGACCAAGCACTTTTTTTCTCGTTGTACTCTTTGAATCCATTCTATTACATCCCCTGAATCCGTCAAGCCATTTATATCTTCTTTCCTTACAGGAACAAGCTGTTGTAGGATATGCTTCAAAATTTCATCTGCTCGGCATTGTTCACTCACGCAAACAATTGCACAACCTTGAAAATGGCTCAACACTTTCTTGTCTTTATACACTTTTCGAGCAAGTGTGGTCTTCCCCAAACCGCCCATTCCATATATGGAAATGACCTGAAATTCATTCTCTTCGTGATCAACCAAATACGACACCAATTTATTAATGTCATTCTCTCTCCCAACAAAATCTTTTTCATTAAATCGAGAAAGATCTTGTACTTTGTACGCTCTTTTTGAATCCGAAGAGGTGGCATTCGCATCTCCACTTTGGCTATCAATAAAGTCATTGATTTTAATTGTGATCTTCTCAATAGCCTTACGAACTTTCGGACGCAACAAACGTTCTCTGATGCCTACGTAATTGGACAACACTCGAAAAACATACATTTCAATGGAATCTATCAACTGATCAGCCAACTCTATGATCTCTGATGTACGTTTATCTTGCCTAACGTGTGCATATTCTAGCAAATCTTCCATTTTTGTTAGCTTTTTTACAAGCTCATCGACTAGACCTGTCAGAGCCTGCAAATACACCCTTTCTGTAGCAAGCAAATCACGAAGCCTTCCAATGACAAAGGAATAAAGGGTCTCTCCTTCCATTCTATAAACCGTCAGATAATTAAATAGTTTATTCTACAACCTCAAATTTGTAGTATAAATGAAGGAAAAAGATAGAAGTGGTGGGGAGGAGGGGCCTTAAGCAATAAAAGGTTAGAAGAGAGGAAGAAGAAGGGCTGAGATTTGTAGATTCCAAGTTTGAATGAAAACTACTTGGTGTGGGGATGAATTAAGTTCTCTGCATATACCAAGTATTTTTGCACCAAAATAATATACTCCCCCCCCCTTCCAGAAATAAATGTCACAGTTGACGAGCCATGTTTCTAAGCTTTTATTATGTTTCCGTAAATGCTCCCTCTTAAGATACACAACTATAATTTCCTTTATGAGATGATAGCTTAGGTTGATCATAAAACATTACATCATATTTTTATAGAAATGCGATATTTATTTTGGGACCATCCAAAATAGAAAGTGCGACATTTATTTTGGGGCGGAAGGAACACTAAGTACTTCTTTTACTTAGCTTAATCTGTACATGTGCTAGTTGGAATAGGTTGTCATGGATCACGTCTATATCATTGAATATTAGCAACAAGACATTGTTAATATTAAGGGAAACTACTGGGAAAGGAACACTAAGTAATTCTTTTACTTAGCTTAATCTGTGTGCTAGTTGGAATAGGTTGTCATGGATCACGTCTATATCATTGAATATTAGCAACAAGACATTAATTGTTATTATTAAGGGAAACTACTGGGAAAGTCAGTGAGATTTGTGGCAAGTTGTTAAATACTATTTTTTAATTGGCTCAATATTCAAGAAGTTGACAAACTCAGCAATTGAGTCCACAAAAATCTCATCCAAGTGAGAATGGCATCTATTGGGTCAGCTCAAAGTTAAAGAAGTTGACAAACTCTGCCATTGAGGCTCCGTTTGTTTCATCCAATGAATTAGAAAATTCCGGACAAACATTGCAAATTTCGAGAAAAAATGCTTTTTAAAAAATTAATTTGTTTGGTAAAAAAATGTTTTGGAAAAAATTCATTTGTTTAATGAAAATATTTTTATGAAGTGCCACGTTATGTACGATGATCCAACGGTTATGAGTTATGAACCACGTTATTATGATTAGGGACTGCAGCTCTTCATTGAAGCTCCACTTTCATAAAAGTATGCAGCTCTTCATTGAAAGTCTTCCTATCAAGTTCTTGTCTGGAAAATTTCAAGGTTTTTCTAAGTGCCCTGTGTCTTTTATCATCGGAGTCTTCATTATTTGATGGAAAATCTTTAATTAGAAGGCACTTCTTTTGATCAAACATATGGAAATATCTGAAAGTTGGAACAAAATATGAGAGCTCACACAAGTTGCAATCATGAATTTCGTTATCATTACATGTCTCTGGCCTAGACATTGAGTTGATACTTCCTAAATGTTGTCCCTAGGTTTCGACATTCACTTGAAACTTCATGGATGTTGTCTCTAGGTATATAAATTCACTTCATATTTCCTGGATATTATATATCAGCACGCAACACATCACATTATAATACTTGCACTGGCTTAGGAAATATACAATTTCGGAGAGCGTGTATACTTTAATCTTATGGCTCAAACATGTGTGATACAAGTTAGAACCGAGAATTGTGAAGATGAAATTGTTATTTCACTTCTTGAAGAATTAGGAATGATACAACCCTATATATACACCATAATCCTACTTTGACTAGGATTCTATAATAGCTACATATTCTACTTTCCTACTTAGAAAAGAAGACTTCCTAAAATATACTCCCTCCGTCCCACAACAAGTGACACAGTTACTGTTTCGCACGGGAATTAAGAAAAAAGTGAAAAGGTTGATGTGTTGTCAGTGTAGATAGTTGAGTAGGAGAGGGAATGAGTGGAGAGAATAGTAAATTATAATAGTGTTGTGAGTATTAAAATAATGTAGGAGAGAGAATGAGTGGAGGGAATAGTAAAGATTCTTTGCCATTTTAGGAAGTGTGACTTATCAGTGGGACGCCCAAAATGGCAAAGTGTGTCACTTGTTGTGGGACGGAGGGAGTACAACTTACATAAGGAAATAATATTTACAAGGAAAGGAAAAGATATTGACAAGATATGTCAATATCTCAACACCCCTCAAGTTAGAGCGTGTAGGTCACAAACGCCCAACTTGTCAAGTAGACCGAGAAACTGTTTACAACCCAATGCCTTGGTAAGAACATCAGTCAATTGTTCGGATGTGTGAATATATCGAGTTGTGAGGACACCTGTGCGAACAGCATCACGAACAAGATGACAGTCAACTTCGATATGCTTCGTACGTTCGTGATGAATTGGATTCTGAGCCATATGTATAGCAGATTGACTATCACAGAGAAGAGGCACCGGAGAATCATGTCTAATTCCAAAGGATCGAAGAAGAGCAAGTAACCATTTGAGCTCACATGTCGTATTAGCCATAGAGCGATGCCTTAGCTGAAGAACGAGAGATCATACCTTGCTTCTTCGTTTTCCAAGAGATCGGTGAATCACCGAGAAAAATGAAATAGGCAGTGAGTGAACGTCGCGTGATGGGACAACTAGCCCAATCAGAATCACAATAAGCTCGCAATTGTAAAGCGGAGGATGATTTCAAGAGAATGCCTTGTCCAGGACGGGCTTTTAAATAACGAACTACACGCAACGCAGCAGTCCAATGAGCAATCTTGGGCTTGGTCATAAATTGTGCGAGAACATGCACACTATAAGACAATTCCAGGCGTGTAATGGTGAGATAAATAAGTCTCCTCACAAGGCGCCGAAAAGGCTCAGGATCACGCAAATCATCGTCTTCAGTCAAAGCCAAACGATGGTTTTGTTCAATGGGTGTAAGGGCCGGACGTGCTCCAAGGAGTCCTGCCTCGGAAAGAATGTCAAGGGCATACTTTCGTTGAGAAAGAAAGATGCCATCCGGATGTTTTGCAACTACAAGACCCAAGAAATACTTGATGCGACCAAGATCTTTCATATGAAAGCAACGACTAAGATAGGCTTTGAAACGACGAATTGCAATCGAATCATTGCCTCCAATAACCAAGTCATCAGCATACACAAGCACATGAATTTCAGCAGTGGAAGTCTGAAGAGAAAATAGAGAATAATCGGAACATGATTGAGTAAACCCGTTCTCAGTTAGTGCCACGAAAAGCTTTGCAAACCAACACCGGGGAGCTTGTCGTAAGCCATATAATGATTTCTTTAGTTTGCAAACTTTGCCAGAAGATAAAGCTGGATGTCCCATTGGAACCTTCATATACACATCCTCACTTAGATCCCCATGCAGAAAAGCATTGTGGACGTCCATTTGATGAAGCTCCCACCTTCGAACTGCAGCAATATAGAGAAAAACTCGTATGGTAACCATCTTTATTGTGGGTGTAAACGTCTCCTTGAAGTCCACTCCTTCAACCCGACGGTTTCCCAAGATCACCAACCGGGCCTTGTATCGTTCAACTGACCCATCTGTGTTGTACTTAATCTTGTAAACCCATTTGTTGCCAATCACTTTATTGTCAACAGGAGCATCTACCAATTCCCATGTACCATTCTGATCAAGAGCATCGAGCTCTTTATTCATAGCCTCACACCATTTAGGCGATTTGACCGCTTCACCAAAATGCTTCGGCTCAACACCTGAGTCAATGGCAACCAAGAAACAACGATGTGCCATAGAGAAGTTAGTGCCACTAACAAAGTGTGATAAAGGATAACGAGTACCTGAAGATTTCTTTTGGACCGGCGAACTAGACGGGGAGGGGACTCGTGCGGTGTTTGCTTTGCCCAACTCATATTCAGTTGGAGGATACTTTGAAGAGGGAACCTTAGCTCTCTGACCTCGACCCAAAATCTCTGCCGCGGCTTGTTCAGTCACCTGCAATGGATCAGAAGCGAGTTCAAGCCTCTGATCAGAATCTGTAACCGGATGTGCAGGGACTTATGCAGCGGGTTGTTCAAATAACTACTCAGGTAACTGTTCAGGCTGTTCATCAGGTCGTTCACACAACTGGTCAGACAACTGTTCAGGCAACCGATTGCCCTCATGAACATTGTCTTCTTTATGGGCAATTTCATCTGTAGACTCACAAAGGAAGATGTCCGAATCTGTATAGTCTTTTTTCGGATCAGTCCAATCACTAGCAAAGGGAAACTCCTTTTCCATCAAGACGTCATCTCTCGAAATGAGCATTTTATGCTTATCAAGATCATATACTAGCTAACCTTTCTTTCCAAATGGATATCCCAAGAAAACACATCGTCTACTTCGACTAGCAAATTTATCATTATCCCTTCGAGAGTAATGAACATAACATAGAGAACCAAAGACTTTAATGTGTTTGTAAGAAGGGGATTTTCCAAAAAGAAATTCATAGGGTGTTTTTCCATTCAACAATTTCGAAGGGGTACAATTAATAAGGTGTCCTGCCGCTAATACACATTCCTCCCAAAATTTCACCGGTAATTTTGCTTGAAATATTAAAGCACGGGACACATTCAAAATATGTCTATGCTTTCTTTCCACCCTTCCATTTTGTTGGGACGTACGAATGCAAGTGGTGTGATGCTCAATGCCATTTTCAAGAAAATATTTTTCTAAACAAGTAAATTCCGTTCCATTGTCACTCCTAATTTTCTTGACACGTCTATTAAATTGCCTTTCGACCATGGCAAGAAAATTTTTCAAAATTTGAGACACATCACTTTTGGACTTAACTAAGTAAACCCATACGACACGGGAACAATCGTCCACAATGGTCAAAAAATAAACGGCTCCACACATTGCAGGCTTTCGATAATCACCCCAAATATCACAATGAATTAAATCGAAAAATTCAATAGAGTTACTATCACTAAGCAAAAACTTGTCCCTACTTTTTTTAGTTTGGCAACAAATCCCGCAAACGTCTTTATCAATACTACTACGACTAATAAAAGTTAATAAACCAACCACTTTACTTGATGGATGTCCAAGCCGTTGATGCCATAACTGATAACTTCCAGATTCTTTGATGTTGCAAGCTTGCGTCCCTGCTGATCCCTGCAAGTAGTACAACCCCCCGTCTTATTCACCCGTTCCAATCGAAATCTTCGTGGCTCGATCCTGTACAACACATAATTTGTCAAAAAAGTGCACTATATGATTGGAATCATTAAGCAATTGAGAGATAGATAAAAGATTGCAATTGAAAGTGGGGGCATATAAAACGTTTCTCAAACGTAGATGTGATCCGATGACAACATCTCCTTCTTTCGTGGTAATCATATATCTTCCATTGGGCAATCCTATGTGGTTAGCCTCAATCTGTCATACGTTTTATAACAGAGCAATATTACCTGTTATGTGTCGATTAGCTCCACTATCGACTAGCCAAGGGTCATTATTTGTCTTACCATTCATTCTCCCAGTTGTGCGATCAGCTGTCTGCACATGTGTTTGCACATACTCCTTGAAGTGAGTCCATTGTTCAGGCGTGAACCCCAGCAAGCCAGCCCGATCTTCATCTGTCATCCCAGCAGCTCCCTCACCGCTAGTATACACCGTGTTGACTCGTGGATTGAATCTTCCCATAGCCGAAGTATTTCCGCCTCGTCCCTTTGCGTTCTTTACGGGCTATTCTCCCCACCAATCTGGATACCCCACCAGCCTGTATCATATATCTACATCATGTCCCTTTTTCTTACAGTGGAAACAAACAGCACTACTCGCCTCCTTTCTTTCTATCTTCAAACC
Source organism: Adenophora triphylla var. japonica (assembly GCA_022495995.1). Classification (NCBI taxonomy): domain Eukaryota; kingdom Viridiplantae; phylum Streptophyta; class Magnoliopsida; order Asterales; family Campanulaceae; genus Adenophora; species Adenophora triphylla. Next base: position 38,216 of record JAFEMH010005910.1, read on the forward strand.
ACTTGTACGATCAGTTGTGTGGTCAGTTGTACGCACAGTTGATCCAACAACTGTCTGAACAGCAAAACTGGCAGACGCTGGATAATCTTCATGCAGGCTGCCCCGGAATCTTTCTTCTCGTGCAACCATAGAATATGCCTTATTTACATTAGGCAAAGGTTCTGTGTTCAGTACGGAGGATTTCACGTTCTCAAACTTTGGTGCATCAAGCCCCATAACGAATTGATGAACCCTCTCGTCTTCACGTCGTTGAACTAGCTTCGTGCTAATGTTACACCTGCACCCCGCACATGAACAAGCCAGGAGTGCATCAAAGTCATTCAACTCGTCCCACAATTCCTTCACGCGACCAAAATTTTGCCTTTTTGTTGCTTGCAATTTGCCAAATCCGCCTTCAATTGCTAAATCCTAGGTCTGTTTCCAACCTAGAACCTCTCCCGCATATCGTCCCATAACGTCTTTGCATCATCCACATAACTCATTGTGGAACGAAGGCTTGGCTCAATGGTGTTAATGATCCATGAAACAACCATTGAGTTTACCGTTTGCCAATGTTCCAATTCATCTTCCATGGTGGTTTTTCAATGGTTCCATCAATGAAGGCCGTTTTCATCTTAGCCCACAATGATCCCTTAAAAACCCTAGCCCATTCTTCATTAATCTCGCCCTTCAATTGGACGTGAGTGAGAATCATTCCCGGATTGTCACTTGTCGAAAGAAAATATGGAGATCGCCTCTCATCCATAGCTTTCTTTTCTCCGCTAGCTTCGGTGGTCATGGCCGGATCCACACGAAGGCTCTGATACCAAGTTAGAACCGAGAATTGTGAAGAGGAAATTGTTATTTCACTTCTTGAAGAATTAGCAATGATACAACCCTATATATACACCATAATCCTACTTTGACTAGGATTCTATAATAGCTACATATTCTACTTTCCTACTTAGAAAAGAAGACTTCCTAAAATATACAACTTACATAAGAAAACAATATTCACAAGGAAAGGAAAAGATATTGACAAGATATGTCAATATCTCAACAATACACATATCCATATTCCAATCTGTTTCTTTTCAGGAATATAATATGATTGATAATATACCTCCAAAATTTACCATTTGAATACTTCAACTAATGTTCAAGAAAAGATTCCCCTAAATCAGGTTTCCAAGAAATATAATTAAAGTTGGATGATATATTCCAAATTAAACCACTTACATGGTGAGATAGATCAGCATCCATGATAACAACAAAGTTGCCCGAAGCATGCTTCAAGCCATGAACATATGCAGTCCCCGCAGAATATAACATCAACACCAAACCATGATTCCAAAACATGTTGTCACATCAATTATTATACTCACAATGCGGTTTTCACCATAAGTAGACGTGGAGGGTTCGGTTAACCAGCGGTTCACGGTTACCGAACCGGCGGTTCCAACCTTCAAAATTCTCAACCGAAATCGAACCGGTTAACCGCCTTAGCCGGTTATGGTTTACGGTTTACCGGTTAGACCGGTTTGCCGGTTAACATGTTAACCGTTTTTTATTTTTTTATTATTTTTTTCTTTTTCAAATTAGGTTTTTAAAAGAAATATTTAACAGAATTAAAAACATTAACGAAAAAAATTAATTTTCTAACAGTTTTTGAATAAAAAAGTTAACTTTTTAACATTTTTTTGAAAAAACAGTTAACTTTTTAACAGTTTCTGTTAAGTTTTAAACTGTTTTTTTACTTTTTTTTTCAATTTTTTTTTTGGATAAAGAAGACTATTTGAGACTTTTGTTTACTACGTACATTTTTTGTAAAAAGTTATATAAAAAAAGTCATGAATTTTGAAAGAAATAAAACTTAACTTTTTTTTTTTTCTTTTTCAAATTAGGTTTTTAAAAGAAAATTTTAACATAATTAAAAACAGTTACGAAAAAAATTAGTTTTCTAACAGTTTTTGAATTAAAAAGTTAACTTTTTAACAGTTTTTTTGAAAAAACTGTTAACTTTTTAACCCTTTTTGTTAAGTTTTATACTCTTTTTTAACTTTTTTTTTTCAATTTTTTTTGGATAAAGAATACTATTTTAGACTTTTATTTACTACATACATTGTTTGCAAAAAGTTATATAAAAAAGTTATGAATTTTGAAAGAAATAAAACTTAACTTTTTAAAAAGAAACTAAAGTATATAAAAGAAAAAAGAGACGGTACCCTTAAATTTTATTAATTAAAATAAAATTACAAAGAGGGGGACAACCAACCTTACCCTTTTATAAATAAGGAGGGGGAGACATTTAGGAGCCTTTACCTCAACCTAACTATTACAATTAAATAAAAATAGATCTAATCTAACGTCTAAACTAATCTAAAACATCATTCATTCATCACTACTTTCCGTGGAATCCTCGACATCGTATTGTATTTTGGATCCGATAATAAAAGATCCTCTTCATAAGGCAAGTCTTGTTGTCTTTTTTCCGTTCTAACCCAATCGCCAAGTAAGAGTTGATGTTCCAAGTTTTCACTAGTTAGTTGGGAACGTCTTTCATTTAAAACATTTCCTCCAACGTTTAATGCCGATTCAACCGCCACCACTGAAGCGAGAGAGGCTAAGACTTCTTTCGCAACTATTGAAAGAATAGGATAAATTTCTTTCCTTCTTGACCACCATTGTAAAACAATAAATTCATTTGAATTTGGGTCTTGATTTAATTCAAAGTTGGTAGTGAAGTATGTTTTTAACTCCACAAGAATATTTGATGATGATGAAGATGAACCTCGAGAAGGACCACGTTTTTTACTATACAAATTTGCAAAAAAAAAAAAAAAAAAAAACTATATGGATCCCCACTAGTAAAACTTTGTTGAGAAGTAGAGGAAACTTCATGTTGTTGGCTTTGGAAAGTGTTTCCATATAAGCCATTATACTCATTAAAAAGGTTAATCAAATCATTTTTTGTATTTTGAATAATAATTGACGGAGGTTCATTACCACCGTCACCATCGGGATATAACTTCATATAATAATAATCTACAATGCACTCTAAATCATCTAATTTAACTCGGGGATCTAATAATTTTGCAACCAAAAAGAGAGACGGAATAGTGTCAAAATATTTAAGCCACTTTTGTCTCATGGAAACAATGCATTCTTTTAAAATAGGACATTGTCTTAAATTGTTAAAACAAGTAAAAATTGCACTATAATGCTCAAGCACCAAAACGGAAGTTGGATAATAAACTCCCGAAAAAGCCAAAGTAGCGATTTTGATAATCTTTAACAATTCAGATAAATTAGTGCATGCATTCCATTAATAAGCAAGTAGAGGTTCATTATAGCCAATTGACATAAAATATTGCATTAGGAGATCTTTATAAGCAAAACCATCGATTAATATTTTATAGGTGAAATTCCACCTAGTTGGAACATCGTAAGTAAAATATTTGTCCGCCACACCATTACTTCTTAAAAATATTATCCATTTTTTTTGTATTAGATTTTTTTTTAGAAATAAATTGAATATGTTGTCTAATTGGCTTAACATAAACCTCTAATGCATCCAAACCATCTCTAACACATAAGTTAATACTATGACATAAACATCTAATATGAAAAAACTTACCCCCAAGTGAGGGTTGACAAACGGTAATTAAGTCGGGTAAACTAGTCGTATTAGCACTTGCGTTGTCAAATGAAATAGTAAATATTTTATTTAAAATACCATACTCAACAAAAATTTCAAGTAATTTTGCACAAATATTTTCCGCGGAATGCAGTGGCTCAAAATCTTTGCAAGCAATTAATCTTTTTTGGATAGTCCATGAATTATCTATCAAATGACAAGTAACGCCCAAATAAATATTTCTTTGCCAATGATCACTCCAACCATCGACACAAATTGAAACTTTATTTTCTAAATTTGATAAAACCCCAATTAAATATTTTTTATATTTTTCACCACTCTAGTAATATCACGTACGAGATTCATACGTGGTACTCTCGTGGCGGTGGAATTTAAAGAAATTTGAACAAAATTTCCATAAAAATCGCCATCCGCAAAATTAAAAGGAAAGCCTTTAACGCAAACTAATTTGGCTAGTTCATCTCTATAAACCCACTTATCAAATTTAAAAAGGGCGGAAGGGGAAGACGAACCTTGTGCACCCGAACCCAAACTATGTTGATATTGTAATTGAGTTTGGGTAGTGGAAATGCCAAGTTTCTCGGGATGTTTTGACGCGTATGCCCGTTGAGTGTCTCATGCCCTCCGCTTCTTTTGAATGAGTAAGACGTGGAACAATAATTGCAAAATGCTCGAAGATTATAATTATCATCGGGAGAATTTTTTTTTTCGTGAAATGGATGGCGAAAGTATCGGATGTAGGATCTCTTTCTCTAGTAGGTTGTCCCCGACCCCGACCACCTCCCCTAGTAACTCGGCCCCCCTACCCCTCCTAGTAACAGCACTTTCAATTTCAACAACTTCTTCTTCCTCACTTTGTTGTATATTTGGATTTTGATAATCAAAATCATAGTTGGGGGAGGAGGAACCAACATGTGACTTGCCTAAATTACTTTTTCTTTGATTTCCAGCCATTTGTGTAAGATAAAATGAAGTTTGGAAATAAAATGAAGCTTAAAAATGGATGAAAATGAAGAAAAACACTAATTTTGTTAGAAAACTAACTGAAAATGAGGTAATATTTAACTAGAAATCGGATGAGAGTAAGAGAATATGTGAATATTTGAGAGTAGAAGAGAAAGAGTAGAGAGAAATAATGTGGAAATAAAATGGGAGGAGGGAGGTGATATTTATAGTTAGTTTTAACAAGGATCAGAAATTTGGCAAGGCAAATGGAAGACGAGGAAGGTGAAGAACACCCCTCCTCGTTATATGACTAAAACCGAGGAGGGAACCTTACCCAGCAATGGAGGACGCTCAAGATGGTCAGACGTCAAATAATGGAGATTGATGTGGTTGATGATCTCGATCCAACCTTGGAACATTACAATATTGGGGGAACCCAGGTCCACTCGGTCAATTCTGAACCGACCTGGGTATTGTACGTCTATTCTAGGGCTCTGGTACCTCGTCAGTATCTCTCCTATCTCTCCCAAACTTAACATCAACCATGGACCATCAGTTCTTCGATAAACCCTAAGATTTCGATTATGGTAACCAACAGAGAGTTGGGATTACTCCTCCATGTCTTCGCCATTTCTAAATACGAGGAGGAAGACGGCACAGTTCAAGAACAAGAACAGATTCAAGAAAACCTTGAAACCAGAAGCAACAATGGCGGTTTCTCCAAAACCCACCAAGAACATCAACCAAAAACCCAGAAAACTCAAAGTAAATGCAGAAATTAAAGAGAAAGGAAGAAATTATACCTTAGATTGAATGTGGATGAAGATTGAACGGATGAAATCGAGCACAAATGTAGATTTGGGGCAACAAAAGTCAAGAACACGAATGGTTTTCAAGCCTTTCTATTTCGCTCTCAATCTCACACGGTGATAAAAGAATAAAATTGTAGAGGGTTTTTGTTTATATACCCAAGCACGAAATGGGTATGGGTCAAATCCGAGTAAGGGTGTTGTCCTTTCTCATCAAATTTAATGCTCTGGTGAAGTTCCAAGGAGAATGTCAGTCATCGTGCGGCGTGCCCCATCATTGTACTATTAACCGGCGGATAATGAAGCGACACTTGCCACGTGGAAAACTCGTTCGAGTTCGTTTAAGACGAGATAGAGCACTACTTCCTCCTCGACATAGCCGAGCTAGAAAGTCAGGGGCCACTGAACGGTATAAACAGAGGTACGAATGTGAATCCGTGGCCGGGCAAGGCCCAAAGGATTGGCCAAAAATATAATCCATACAATTCTTAATTATGACAAAGGGAGTGGGCCTACCCTACCTTTGCTCGTCAGGCCTCCTCGTCATTCCCCTATGTCGACCTTGACATAGCAGGAGTATAAATGACTAAGGTCCAAGCAAAAGCCCAATGCCGAGCAAGGCATATATCTGGGACGAGGAAGGAATCCCTCTAAGGCCGAGAAAGGCTCCCCTTGATGACGAGGATCCTCTCCTTGGCTATCAACAAAGCAGAAATGGGCTTCCCCATTCTCTACATGATCTCCTCCTTAGATGACCATAAGCCGACCAGGCAGCATAAGTCCAGGGAGATCCTCACTGGCGCACGTGCAGATTACAGTTTATCCAATCCTACTCAATAAAGGACCGTGAACAGTTATAATCCTCCTAGGATTATAACCTTATCCAGCAAGGACTCAACAATTATAATCCCTCTAGGATTATAACCTTATCTCATGAGCATTCCTATCCAACATGGATTATATACAATTCCATGCCTATAAATACAAGCCATAATTCACATATTTTGGTATGATATCTTTTGACTCTAAACTCTTGTCAATTGATTTCTCTCTCTCTCTCTCTCTAAAAGTCAAATACTTACTCTCACGCCTGAGGGCCTTCGCCGGTAAAGCCCCGGCTAAGTTTACGTATCTGTTCATCTTTTTCAGGCTATTCAATCGCCAGAATATAACCTGCTGCTGGATTTGGGCTGGTCCGAACGTTTTTGGCATCATCAGGACTGTTTGGGATTAAAAAAAATCAACATCCTGGCGTGACATCTTGAACTTGCAACCTGACAGTACAACTTGATTAAAAGCATGTAATTGCAAGGCCGTTACAAGAACTATTTTCCAGGAGATAATATCGGCCGTTATGGACCAAGTCAAGAGTCAGTTTTCCAGCATACTTCAACGACAACAAGAAATCAAAGCTATCTCTTCAACAAAATGCATCCGATATTTGGGGAAGCATTGAAGTCATTGTCTCTTTGTATTTTTCATATTTATAGAAGAGGAGACAACACATGTAGACACACTCACGTTAGAACGCTCATTGTAATCATACTCTCCACACTACCATCATCGTAATACAATTCCATCTTCTGAGGTTTTATGCCGGCGAACAAGTTGTTCAAGGGCTTTCCTCGTTAAATACCTAGTCTATTACATCTTGAATCTTGAAGTGTTATATTTCATTGTGCCCAATTTCATCCTTCAAAGTTGAATTGCTTAAATTTGACCAAAACAGTTTGGTGTCGTCTGTGGGAACTTTGATTTTTTGATTATTGAAAAGGTTCAGGATGTCTACCGAAATGTCATCCGCTATGACTTCAGCTGGAGCCACCACTGAGGTGCTGACTTCAAGCCAGAATGTTGGATCCACTGTGGGTTCGATCCAAGTTCTAGAAGGGACATCAGTTGTAACTTCACAAGAAATTCCGTTGTATATCGTCTCTAGCTTGGCAAGCACGATGGCTGAATTGAGGCGACAGATAATGCTACAGACTGACACCTCCTCAATGTTGATGAACAACGTTGCCAGGCTTCAACATGAAGTCTCTGCTCTTCAAGCTGGTCCGTCTGGGGTACGTCAGAATGCATCACCTATAGCATTCCAGGGTACAAATCCCAACATGAGATCCAACATGTTCTCTCCGTTCCAACCAAGGAGACTTGGCTTTGATAGGGATACAGGGACATTGACTGACAACGTAGGATTCATACCAATGACTAATGCAACCACTGGCAGTGTGGTCACCAATCTTAAGATTATCCAGACCACCACAGCAGCATTCGTGACCCCTATCTAAGGACCAACAGGGAGTGTTAATCCACAAGTTGATTTTAACGCTAACTATGCTGCTGCTAACCATGATGCAGGAAATTCGGTGAACAGACAATTGCAGGAATTGAGGGAGATGGTGATGAATGTACCTGGGATCACGTTGCCATACCACCAGGCTTCTCCAACATGTTATAATGAGTCACGCTTCACCCCAGCCATTGCCAACATGGTGATACCAAAGAAATTCACTATTCCTCACATGAAGCAATATGATGGGACAACCGATCCATTGGAGCACATTACCTTATACCAGGAGAAGATGGACGTGATTCACATTCCTTTGCAGTTCAAGGAAGCTTGCCTTTGCAGGGGCTTCGGTTCCACCTTGACTGGTGCAGCTTTGCGATGGCTCATCAACCAACCTCTAGGCTCTATTGGATCTTATGCTCAACTTATTAATATGTTTACTAACCAGTTTTCTTGCAACAGGGTCTTTGAGAAACTAACCAATGATCTGTACAAGATAGTTCAACAACCTGATTAATCCCTGAAAGACTATTTGAGCAGGTTCAACAAGGAAGCTGTTGACAACCCCAACATGGACATATCCACAACAACGGAAGCCTTCAGGATGGGGCTCAAGAAAGACTCTCCTTATTATGAGGAATTGGCGATGACTCCTTGCAAGAGATTGGAAGAAGTCAGAACAAGGGCAATAAAGTTCATCAGGTTGGAGGAAGACAAATTGATGCAGGAGAAAGCGAACAAGAAGAGCACCACTCCTGAGCATTCTAGGGGAAAGATAGAAACATCTCATTCTAGATCCAATAGGGGCAGACCTTACTCTAAACTTGATCACTCTATCATTAATACTGTCAATGATAATGATAATGATGATGAGTCACAATATATCAAAGAATAGATGACTACTATTTTTCTGTTGACATTGCAGGAGTGATACACGCTATGGACAACTTGGGTGAAAAAGCAAGATGGCCCAAGAAGTCTGACAAGCCCTCTGTTTGGAAGGACAAATCTAAATGGTGTGCATATCATGAAGATTTTGGACATACTACTGAGAACTGCATTGTCCTAAGAAAGGAAATCAGCCATCTTTTGTCTAAGGGATTCCTCAAAGATCTGCTAGGCAAGCGGCATGGGCGAGCTGACAACCAAGAACAACAAGCAGAGAATCCACCTCCTCCTCTAGTCCCAACTAAGGGGGTCAACATGATCAGTAGAGGGTCGGACATCTGTGGCACATCTTACTCAACTGCCAAGCGTCATGCTTCAGACTCAAAGGAAGACAGGTTGAACCTGCCGACAAGACCCTCAGTGAAAGTTAGCGGTCAAGAGATAACATTCGATGAAGACGACAAGGGTGACATCTTGGATCCCCATCATGATGCTCTAGTTGTAACTTTACAAGTGGCCAACTGCCTGGTGAAGCGTATTCTTATTGATAACGGGACTTTTGTTAATATAGTGACAACTGACAACTTGGCAAGTATGGACATTCCACTCAAGCATGTTTCTAGAAGTTCATCCGTTCTAGTTGGATTCAATGGAGAAACCAAGCACACCTACGGAGAGATCAAGTTGCCAGTCTATGTTGAAGGAGTAAATTCTATGGAGAAGTTCTGTGTCATAGAATGCAAATCGTCTTATAATATCATCATGAGGAGACCCTGGATTCACAACATGAAGGCGATCCCATCAACCTATCATCAGTGTATCAAGCTGCCAACGCGCTGGGGAGTTGTCAAGGTAAAGGGGGACCAGCAAAAGACAAAGGAGTGTTACAAGGTGTCAATGAAGGCAACGACAACCTCTAGGCAAGCATAGCAATTAAAGAAGAAGGCACGGGATGTTCTGGAGGTGGCCGAACATGATGTTAATGAAATTCAACTTGACCCCTCCAATCCCGATGTCAAGGTTCTAGTTGGAGCAGATATTCCTCACGAAATTGAGAAAGACATAGTAGAATTCTTGAGATGTAGAGCCAATTGTTTTGCTTATAAACACGAAGACATGATTGGAATTAGCAAAGACATCATCACCCACAAGTTGAACATTGATCCTAGCATAAAACCTGTCCATCAGAAGAGAAGGAAATTTGCACATGAACGTAACCAGATCTTAAGGGAAGAAGTTAAAAGATTACTGAAATCCAAGATGATCAGAGAAGTTGATTACCCAAGGTGGTTGGCCAACGTAGTAGTCGTAGAAAAGAAGAATGGCAAATGGTGTGTATGTGTGGATTTAACAGACTTGAATAGAGCATGCCCTAAAGATCCATTTCCTCCGCCTCACATCGATTCTCTGGTAGATGCAACGGCTGGCCATGACATCCTGACTTTCATAGACGCTTCTTCAGGTTATCAGCAAATTCAAATGGAGCCAATGGACCAATAAGACACTGTCATTATTACCCCTGAAGGTATATATTGTTATATTGCTATGCCATTTGGACTAAAAATTCAGGTGCAACTTATCAAAGACTGGTGAACAAAATGTTCAAGGATCAACTTGGAGAAACTATGGAAGTCTACATTGACGACATGGTGGTAAAGTCGAAGCACATTGAAGATCATGCTGAGCATCTTAAAGAGGCATTTGACATCTTGGAAACCTTCAACATGAAGCTTAACTCCTCAAATTGCAATTTCAGAGTTAGAGCTGGAAAGTTTCTTGGGTATATGGTGACTAAGAGAGGCATAGAAGCAAGTCCTGAACAGATCAAGGCTATCACCAACTTAGAGTCACCCAGAACCATTAAGGATGTGCAGAGGCTTACAGGCAGAGTTGTAGCCCTTAACAAATTTATCTCTAAGTCATCTGACAAATGCAGGTTGTTCTACGATGTACTTAGGAAGAACAAGTTATTTCAGTGGACAAGTGAGCATGAAGCAGCCTTCATCCAATTTAAAGAGTATCTTACTTCTCCACCATTGTTGTCCAAACCAGAACAAGGTGAACCTTTACTCTTATATTTTGCGGTATCTGAAAATTTTGTTAGTGCAGTCTTGGCCAGGGAACAAGATGGCACCCAACATCCCATTTACTATGTAAGTAAATCCTTACTTGATGCCGAAACCAGGTACTCCCATCTTGAGAAATTAATACTTGCTTTAATTACTGCTTCTACAAAATTACGCCATTATTTTGAGACTCATATTATTATTGTCAAGACTAACTATCCTATCAGAAATGTGATGAGAAAACCTGAGATGTCAGGAAGGATGGCCAAATGGTCAGTACAACTTAGTACTTATGACATATAGTATGAAGCAAGGACTGCTATTAAGTCACAAGCTTTGGCAGACTTTGTGGCAGATTTCAGTCCCAACTTGCAACTCGAGGTCGAACTTGAAGTCCAACAACTTGAAGGCATTGGATCTCCTAGGTATTGGACTCTATACACAGATGGTGCTTCAAATGCTAGGGGCACAGGTTTGGGAATCGTCCTGAAGTCACCTCAAGGAGACTTGATCCCTCAAGTTGTGGCTTGTGAATTCAAAGCGACAAATAATGAGGTTGAGTATGAGGCTCTCATTATGGGATTACCACTGCTTTAAATTTAAATGTTAAGCATATTAATGTGTTTAGTGATTCCTTGTTACTGGTTAACCACTTTAATGGATCTTATACAGCTAAACAGGCCAAAATGACAAGTTATCTTCAACATGTTAAGATGTTAGCTGGACAATTTGCAGATTTCACTTTTGAACAGATTCCACGAGAAGAGAACGCTGAAGAAGATGCATTAGCCAACCTGGGCTCAAGTTGCAAAAGCATGCTGAACAATACCATCCCAATCATTCATGTCATGCATCCAGCCATAGATCAACAGATGTGAAAAATCCAAGGTCATTCAGAATAAAAGTATCAAGATTTATTTTAATAGACAATGTTCTGTTTAGAAAATCCTTTACAGGTCAATACATGAGATTCCTAGAACAGGAGCAAGCTGAAGAAGTCCTAAGAGAATTGCATGATGGTGAATGCGGCAACCATGCTGGGGGCAAGTCACTGTCATCAAAGGCATTAAGAACAGGTTACTATTGGTCGACCATGCGGCAAGATGCAGTCAAGTATGTCCAGAAATGTGATGCATGTCAAAGACACAGCAACATCCTGCATCAACCTGCTGAACCACTACATCCTATCCTATCACCTTGGTTCTTTATGCAATGGGGAATGGACATAGTGGGCAAGCTACCAAGAGCACATGGGGGCAAAGTATTAATGCTGGCTATGACAGACTACTTCTCAAAATGGATCGAAACAGAAGCCTTTGTGCAGATTAGGGATAAAGAAGTGATATCGTTCATGAAAAGAAACATTATCAGTAGATTTGGAGTCCTATCTGAGATTATATGTGACAATGGCTCACAGTTCATCAGCAAAAAGACCCAAGACTTCTGTGCAAGATGGGGAATCAAGTTGATAATGTCTACACCAGTACATCCTCAAGCTAATGGTCAAGCTGAATCCAGTAACAAGTTGATAGTAAACAACCTGAAGAAATGTCTTGACCAAAAGAAAGGAAGATGGGTCGAAGAACTACCCTTCGTACTTTGGGCTGATAGAACTACTCCAAAGAGTGCAACTGGACAAATGCCTTATTCTTTAGTGTTCGGTGCTGAAGCTGTTATTCCTGTAGAGTTTTCAATCTCAATAGCTAGATATGGTCTGACAACCCCAGAAGCAACCAACTTGTTCTCGCTGAAGACCTAGATACTATTGACGAACTTAGAGATATGGCTAAGATCAGAATTGCATAGGATAGCTAAGTCTTATAACAAGAATGTCCACGTTAGGAGGTTCCAAGTTGGAGATATAGTGCTGAGGAAAGTTTTTCAAAATACAAGAGAGCTAAATGCGGGTAAGTTTGCAGCCAAGTGGGAAGGCCCCTATCTGATTGATGCAAAAGCTGGAAAGGGGGCATATAGCTTATCAACCCTAGATGGTACGAGGATTCCAAGAAATTGGAATGCAATCCACCTCAAGTTGTACATTGTTTCACCCTAAAATTTCCATTCAGCATGTTCTACATCTTGGACATCCATCTTGAGGTAATGTCTTAACTTACATCTTGAACTAACACCTTAAAATTGTTTGTTTTATTTTCCTATTTTTCGGGAACAAAATTATAAATAAAAATAACTCATTTGAACGACTGCATGGACTTGGTCAAACAACAACACAACGGTCCCATCCATCAACCAAGGGATAACGGCTGATCTTCATCGACAAATGGCAGATTCTAGGCGAAATATTAGCATGTCATTCAAGTTGTTGTTTTTTCAGTTACGATCATGTCTATACATTATTCTTAGAGCGCACCTGTATACACGTTACACATTCTTGCTTACTCTCATACTGCACTTGTACTAAAAAACTACGATATTCAATAATATTTTTTTTTTTGTTTAGGTAGGCTTTCCAAAAGCCTCCCGAGGTTTTTCCCTTCGAACGATTGTTCTAAGGGTTTCCTCGTTACATCCTTGCGTTCATCTTGTTTTGCGAATTATATTCCATTTGTGCCCAACATCGTTGATAAGATAAATTTACTTGTTGAAATTTGTCCAAAATAATTTGGCGCCGTCTGTGGGAACTTTGGTTTTTTAGATTCCAATCAAGATGAGCAATACGACTCTAGCTATGTCTACTCCCATCATCACAACTGGGGCAAGAACCAACGCGTCAACCTTGCCTGCAACGTCTAGCATGCGTTCACCTGTGGGCTCTAGCGCTGTCACGTTCCAAAACCAAGGGCTCAGCCTGGGTGGATCTTCATCCATGACGTTGCCCGGAATCTCGTTAGAAGTTATAACTGCCATGACGTCTATGATGCAACAATTGAAAGACCAGATCGATGGGCAACAACAGACCAATCAGACGATCTTCACTCACCTCGACAAATTACGGCGTGATTTTTTGGCTTCAGGGCGCAGCATTCCAGTTGTCAGCACACCAAAGGCTTCCCCCTTATAGCCTAGAACTCTTTTCTCGGATGCTGGGACGAGTGCAAGTGGTGGACGAGGCAACACATCCATGTTCAGTACTGTTCAGACTGAAAGCACCACCGTTACATCCAACCCGATGCCGCTATCTTCATGTTTTACTTTTGCAACCCCACCTTCTGTGGGGCAAACAGGGAGTTTTAACGTGTTCAATACTCCTTTTAATCCCTTAGTTGCCACTAACCCTGTTGCGGACAATGTCCTTGCAAGAGAAGTGCAGCAGCTCAAGGACATCCTCATGAAGGTCCCAGGAGTCACCTTGCCCTTCACCCAAGCATCTCCAACTAGCCATCATGATTCGCGTTTTTTTCCTGCTATAGTCGGAGTGGAGATCCCCAAGAGATTCCAAGTACCTCCCATGAAGCAATATGATGGCACTACAGATCCTGCAGAGCATATAGCCCTGTACCAAGAAAAGATGGACATCTTCAGCATTCCTCCACATCTTAAAGAAGTTTCCTTATGCAGGGGTTTTGGATCCACCTTATCTGGTCCCGCCTTGATGTGGCTGACTAATCATCCTATGAACTCCATCTCATCTTAATCTCAATTAATTAACATGTTTCTTAACCAATTTTCTTGTAATCGTGTGTTTGAAAAGTTAACAAGTGACCTTTACATGATTGTGCAACAACATGACGAAACCTTAAAAGACTACGTGTTCAGGTTCAATAAGGAGGCCGTAAGCATTCCTCACATTGACGTGTCGACTACAACAGAAGCTTTCAGGATGGGCCTAAAGAGAGAATCACCATTCTATCAAGATCTCATCATGTTCCCATCCAAAAGCCTAGAAGAAGTCAGAACGAGATCCGTTCGTTTCATCAGGCTGGAAGAAGATGAGATGGTTCATGGCAAGACGTCAAAGAAAACGTCAATATACGAAAATCCTGACAGAAAAGCAGAATCCTCTCACTATCGATCTAACAGGGGAAAACCCTATAGCTGACTCTCCTAAAATTAATGTTGTAGAATATTACGGTGTTGAGAACGAAACAGCTTATCCTAAGATTAGTGATTATTATTTCTCTGTTGACGTTTCAGGACTCCTACATGCAATGGACATCTTAGGAAGCAAGGCGAGGTGGCCGAAGGCAGCTGACAGAACATCACCTTGGAAGGACAAATCTAAATGGTGCGCTTACCATGAAGATTTTGGCCACACCACCGAAAATTGCATTGCCTTGAGGAAGGAGATCAGCCACTTACTCTCGAAAGGCCTCCTTAAAGATCTTCTCGGGAAAAGAAACGGACGGGCTGAAATAAAAGAAGCCGTCACAGATGCTCCATCTTCACCTCCTCCTGCAACTAAGGTGATCAACTTTATCACAGGAGGATCAGACATTTGTGGCACCACATATTATGCAGCAAAACGTCATGCTAAGGATTCCAAGGAAGACAAGATGGAACTATCAGCACGACGTTTGGATGCTTCCCTGGGACAGCAGATTATTTTTGATCAAGATGATAAGGAAAATATCTTGGATCCACATCATAACGGGTTAGTCATCACCTTGCAAATTGCCAATTGTAAGGTCAAGCATATCTTGGTCGATAACGGGAGCTCAGTAAACTTGGTCATGAAGAGCACATTGGAAGAAATGTCAATTCCCTTAACTAAAGTGGTGAAGAATTCTTCCGTTCTAGTAGGATTCAGTGGAGAGACCAAGCAAACAATTGGGGAAATCAAATTGCCAGTCTATGTTGAAGGATTGAACTCCATGGAAAGGTTTTGTGTGATTGACTGTCCATCAGCCTATAATTTCATCTTGGGTCGACCGTGGATTCACAGCATGAAAGCAGTTCCGTCCACGTATCACCAATGCCTCAAGATGCCAACACCTTGGGGTGTAATCAAGGTAAAAGGAGACCAACAAGCTGCCAAAGAGTGCTATAAAATAGATATGAAAGCATGTTCTACTTCCCATCCAGCATAGCAATTACAGAAAGGCGTCAAGGACATCTTGGAGGCTGCTGAGTATGACGTAAGAAAAGTACCCGTAGACGCCTCCAACCTTGATGCCCATGTACTAGTTGGGGCTGACTTACCTCCTGAAATTGAGAAAGAGCTGATCGACTTTTTGAAGAGTAGAAGGTTGTGTTTTGCTTGGAAACATGAAGATATGACATGGATAGATAAAAGCATTATAACTCACAAGTTGAATATCGACCCTACCGTCAAGCCGGTCCATCAGAAGAGGAGGAAGTTTGCCCAAGAACGGAATCAAATCATCAAAGAGGAAGTATAGAGACTGCTAAAATCTAAGATGATCAGGGAAGTGCAGTATCCTAGGTGGCTCGCCAATGTGGTGGTTGTCGAAAAGAAAAACGGGAAATGACGTGTATGTGTAGACTTCACTGATTTGAACTGAGCATGACCCAAAGATCCGTTCCCATTGCCCCATATTGATTCTCTGGTAGACGAAACAGCTGGCCACGACGTGTTGACCTTCATGGACGCTTCTTCAGGTTATCAACAAATCTAAATGGAGCCTTCTGATCAAGAAGATACCGCCTTCATAACTCCCGAAGGTATATACTGTTATATTACCATGCCATTTGGATTAAAAAATGCAGGGGCAACCTATCAAAGACTGGTAAACAAGATGTTCAAGGATCATCTCGGCAAAATGATGGAAGTATACATAGATGACATGGTGGTAAAATCTAAGAACATAGAAGACCACGTGCAACACTTGGCAGAAGCATTTGACATCTTAGAAGCCTTCAATATGAAGCTGAACCCTTCCAAATGTAACTTTGGAGTTAGAGCTGGGAAGTTTTTGGGATATATGGTGACAAAGAGAGGAATCGAGGCCAGCCCAGAACAAATCAAAGCTATACTCAACCTGCAATCCCCTAAGAACATCAAAGACATACAAAAATTGACAGGGCGAGTAGCGGCCTTGAATCGGTTTATTTCTATGTCCTCTGAAAAGTGTAAGTTGTTTTATGACGTCTTAAGGAAGAACAAGTTATTCCAGTGGACCGAGCAGCACGAAGAAGCCTTCTTGAACCTCAAAAAGTACCTCACATCCTCACCTCTCCTCGCTAAACCAGAACCTGGGAATCCCTCTACGTATACTTAGCCGTATCAGAGAGTGTGGTAAGTGTTGTTCTGGTAAAGGAAGATCAAGGTGGTCAACGTCCCATTTACTATGTAAGTAAATCTCTTCTAGATGCGGAAACCAGGTACTCCCATCTAGAAAAACTCATTCTCGCTTTAATCATTGCATCCACTATATTACGCCATTACTTTGAAATGCATCCTATTATTGTGAAAACTAACTATCCCATTAGGACTGTTATGAGAACTCCTGAGATGTCAGGGAGAATGGCCAAATGGTCAGTCAAGCTCAGCACATAGAAAATCTCTTAAGAACCCAGAAGTGCCATTAAGTCACAAGCCCTTGCGGATTTTGTAGCCGATTTCAGTGCTACCTTGCAACCTGAGGTGGAGCTAGAAGTCCAACACCTCGAAGGTAATAATACTCCCAGGTATTGGACGTTGTTCACAGATGGAACATCTAACTCAAGGGGCGCAGGACTGGGCATCTTGTTAAAGTTGCCTCAAGGCGAATTAATCCCCCAGGCAGTTTCTTGTGAATTCCAGGCAACCAATAACGAAGTCGAATATGAAGCTTTGATCATGGGTTTATCTACTGCTCTTAGTTTAGATGTTACTCATCTTAACGTCTTTATTGATTCTTTGTTATTAGTTAATCACTTTAATGGATCTTATGCAGCTAAGAATGCCAGGATGACACTTTACCTCCAGCATGTTAAAGCGCTAGCCGAGCGTTTTGTTAGTTTTTCCTTGGAACAGGTGTCACACGAAGAAAATGCCGAAGCCGACGCTTTGGCCAACCTAGGGTCAACATGTGGGGCAATGATAAATACCAACATCCCAATCATCTACGTCTAGTATCCAGCCATTGATCAAACTGAATAATGCATGGCTCTAGATCGTTCAGAAGCATCTTCTCCGGGCCAGGGTGCGGTGTCAACATGGATCCACCCTATTGTGCGATATTTGCAAGACAGAACCATTCCACTGGACGCCAAGAACCAAAGGTCGTTCAGGATGAAGATGTCCAGGTTCACCTTAATTAATAACAAATTGTTTCGGAGGTCTACGACAGGTCTATACATGAGGTGTTTAGAGCCCAAAGAAGTTGAAGAGTTCCTACATGATCTACATGCCGATGAGTGTGGGAATCACTCTGGGTTAATTTGTTATCCTCCAAAGCCCTTAAAACGGGATACTATTGGCCCACTATGAGACAAGACGCAATGGATTTTGCTTTAAAATGCGACGCATGTCAACGGCATAGTAACATCTTGCATCAACCCGCCGAATCTCTCCACCCCGTACTTTCATCTTGGCCTTTCATGCAATGGGGCATGGATATAGTAGGCAAGTTACCAAAGGCTCCGGGGGGAAGAGTGTTCATGTTAGCCATGACAGATTACTTCTCCAAATGGATTGAAGTAGAGGCGTATGTTCAAATACGAGACAGGGAGGTCATATCCTTCTTAAAGAAGAACAACTTAAGCAGATTTGGCGTTCCTTCAGAAATCATTTGTGACAACGGTTCTCAGTTTATCAGCAAAAAGACCAGGGATTTCTGTTCAAGGTGGGGAATCAAACTGATAACGTCAACCCCTGTGCATCCTCAAGCCAACGAACAGGATGAGTCAAGCAACAAGTTAATCATCAGCAATCTGAAAAAGCGTTTGGATCAGAAAAAGGGTAGATGGACCGATGAATTACCACTTGTATTATGGGATGACAGGACAACATCTAAAAACGCTACAGGACAGACACCATATTCTTTAGTATTTGGCACTGAAGTTGTACTCCCCGTAGAAGCAACAATTCCAACCGCAAGATATGGACTGCTGACTCCTGAAGACAATAACTACCTTCTGGCTCAAGATTTATATACCGTAGATGAACTCAGGGACATATCCAAGATAAGGATGGCCGCCTACCAACAAAGAATTGACAGGTCGTACAATAAGAACGTGAGAATAGGACGCTTTCAGGCTGGAAACATGGTGCTAAGAAAGGTATTCCAAAATACCAGAGAATCGCACGCAGGAAAATTAGCTCCGAAGTGGGAGGGTCCCTACCTTGTTGACGCTGAAGCGGGAAAGGGTGCATATTGGTTGTCTACCCCAGATGGCATCTGAATCCCTAGAAGCTGGAATGCCCTACACCTGAAGCATTACTACATGTAAGTTGAAATTTACTGCGACTTTCACACCCAGGTATGAGCCTTATCTCAAACTAGTATCTTTTAATTTTCTTTCCTTTTTACTTAAATAAAAACCTCTACTGACTTAAGCATCGGAGGGGTGTTAGCCAAGCTAACACCCAGCCCTAACTTATCGCTGTTTTGTAAGATGTCATCATACAAATGCGATAGATACATACCTGAAAGGTCAACATGGGCAGCTGTGTAACCTATCAACATCTCCAAGTTATAAGGTAACATCTACTACGGTTTAAAAGATTATACATTTTTCTAAAGTTTGTTGATCATCATAACTTCGCCTCATGCGCACGTAAAGGTGTTTCACCTCCTACGGTATAAAATATCTTACATATTTTCTAAGACTATATTGGTTATCATAACCCCGCCCGTGCGCATGTTTTCTCACTATTTGAGAACTAAGATTCTAATGGTTACAACATTGTTACATGTTGTCTTTTTAACTTGGTTACAACATTGTTACATGTTGTCTTTTCAACTTGGTTATAACATTGACATGTTATCCCCGTCAAGTGGTTGTGACATTTACATGTTACCAATGAACAACAAAGAGTCCATAATCAAAGAAGCGATCCCAATGTAGAAATATCAAAGAAAGAAGGCAAAACGCCCAACAAGACTAAGATGTTGAACCAACCCAACATCTCCAAAAAAGCTAGCGTACTGACTCTTATGAGTCCTGACAAATTAAAAAGTATCCTTGAGGTTAAACCCTCATCAAATCGTTTTTGAAAGAAAAAGAGAGAACATCCTATAGCCATTCAGTGTTACTATTTTGAGCGTCATCAACCTGCTCAATCTTCTTGGAGGTAACCTCACCCACCTTTTCATCAATAATCCTCTGTAGAGATGCATTCTCATCATCCAAGTCCCAATTCACATGCTCTCCTTCCTGGTATTCCTTGATCATTTGGATTCTTGCTTCGAAAACTGCCTTTGCAGTCTCGTTCCCCATGTCATCACGAAGTATTCTCATCTCCCTCTCATGTCTTATGTCAATACTGGCAAGTCTGGACCTCCATTTTAAAATTTCTTCACCCTTAGCCCTGACTTCTAATTTCTTCTGTCTCAGTATCTTGACAGCATCCTTCAGATCCTTCTCATATTCGGCTCTATCCATGTCTAAGGTGTCGTATCTTACCTTCCACATTCTGATTTCTTTAGACATCAACTTGGCAATCGAAATGGCCTATTGTCAACGAATACGTGATATTGACCAACATACAAAAAGAATCTCCATACAAAAATTCAAATAAACAATTACCTGACTCTCCAACACCTCCTCACTCCGAGTTTGCTTCTCCATGTTCGTATCTTGATCCTCTCTTTTCCTCTTCAAAGTAACCTTATCATCCTCTTGGGGTAGATTCTCTTCCACTTTCTTCTTGCCCTTGTATTTAGCCACAATATCATTCGTCATAAAGCCAGATCGAGTCACTGAAAATAACAATATATGTTAGAATGAACTTGTCGAGAAAACCGATCTGATGGTACAATAAATCAAACTCACTTTTTGGAAAAATGTTGCAACTTTGGACTTGGTGAATACGGATGAAGATTGCACCTTTTAGGCCGATCCTGCCATAATATAGGGAAAGACACCGGTATGGAAGGGATTTGAAAAAATTTGTTGATATTAGGGCCATCCGAGAATGACGGTTATTGATTCCTATCATGACTCTACAACTTCCTTTCAACCGTCACATGAAGATATTCTTGTCAAAATATTAAAAACTTTTTGTATTCAGCTTGGAAAGCCTTAGTATTTTGGGGGCAATTGTTTCACCCTAAATTTTCCATTCAGCATGTTCTACATCTTGGACATCCATCTTGAGGTAACGTCTTAAATTACATCTTGGACTAACACCTTAAAATTGTTTGTTGTATTTTCCTATTTTTCAGGAACAAAATTATAAATAAAAATAACTCATTTGAACGACTGCATGGACTTGGTCAAACAACAACACAACGGTCCCATCCATCAACCAAGGGATAACGGCTGATCTTCATCAACAAATGGCGAGATTCTAGGCGAAATATCAGCATGTCATTCAAGTTGTTGTTTTTTCAGTTACTATCATGTCTATATATTACTCTTAAAATGCACCTGTGTACACGTTACACATTCTAGCTTACTCTCATACTGCACTTGTACTCAAAAACTACGATATTCAATAATACTTTTTTGGTTTAGGTAGGCTTTCCAAAAGCCTCCCGAGGTTTTTCCCCTCGAACGATTGTTCTAAGGGTTTCCTCGTTACATCCTTGCGTTCATCTTGTTTTGCGAATTACATTCCATTTGTGCCCAACATCCTTGATAAGATAAATTTACTTGTTGAAATTTGTCCAAAACAAACATCATGTAAGTTGTGGCTTGTCTATTCAATTCCGAGGATCAGGTATATGATTTACTATACTTTATTTCAATTATGTTATTTCAATTTAATTTATATCTCTCAAACTCTTACTGACTTAAGCATTGGAGGGGTGTTAGCCAAGCTAACACCCACCCCTAACATGTTATCCACTTCTTTACTTGCAATCCTCTTTAAGGCTGCATACTCCTCATCCAGGTTCCAGTTTGTGTGCTTTCCAGCTTGATATTCCTTGATCATCTCAATCCTAGCTTCAAAAACTGATTTGGCAGCCTCAGCCACCAAATCATCATGGAGAATCTCCATCTCCTTAGCATGTCTCCTGCCAGCTTCAGCTACTCTAACCACCCATTATGAAAGCTCACTATCCTTCTCATCTATCTCCTCATTCTTCTCTTTTAACATCTCAAAAGCCACTTTGAGATCCTCCTCAAATTCCGTCCTATCCATAAGCAAAGTTTCGGCTTTACCTTTCCACAGCTTGATCTCGCTGACCATCATCTTAACAACAGCTACTGCCTGTTATCAGGAGTCACGTCATTTGATCAAAACAAGGAATAGAGGCATATTCATACAATATACCAAAGTGGCATCTTACCTTATTCTCAAGATCCTCTTCACTTGGTACTGCCTCCTTTACATCCACTACTTCTTGTCCTCTTTTTCTCTTCACTCCCGCTTTGTCTCCAACCTCCAACTTAAGCACCGGAAGCATACTTTCTCCAGCCTTCACCTTGCTCTTATACTTAGCAACTATGTCACTCGCTGCAAACCCAGGTTTTGAACGAATCATTGCAGAAGTGAAAATCAATATATTAGCGCAAACATGAATTCCAAGTACGAAATCAAACTAGAAGAAAGCTCACCAAATGACATCTTGTGGCTACACTCTTAAGGCAAATTGACAAATTTTTTTCCAACTCTCCGGCAACCATAGGGGCAAACCTACAAAATATTTTTCGGTAAAACCCTAAATCTTTTTAATCTCCATTCCGTTACCACCAAGCCAAACTACTCCGCCTTATATAGAAAAACCTATCTTCCCAAACATCTATCCTTATCTACAGATTTTGCCAAACAAAATTCGTGCTTTAGTTTTAGCCCTAAATCCATGCCTAAAAACTTGCAAGACTAAACAGGCGCCTCATCCTCTAAACTTAACAGCAAGCTGATAATTGCTGTTAGGAATTAAATTTTCAAAATTAAAAACTTCCTTTTTACTTTAAAAATTCAGGGGCAATTGTTTGGGATAAGAAAATCAACATCCTGGCGTGATATCTTGAACTTGCAACCTTACAACTTGATTAAAAGCATGTAATTGCAGGGCCGTTACAAGACCTATTTTCTAGGAGATAATATTGGTCGTTATGGACCAAGTCAAGAATCAGTTTTCGAGCATACTTCAACGACAACAAGAAATCAAAGCTATCTCTTCAACAAAATGCATCCGAGATTTGGGGAAGCATTGAAGTCGTTATCTCTTTGTATTTTTCATATTTATAGAAGATGAGACAACACATGTAGACACACTCACGGTAGAACGCTCATTGTAATCATATTCTCCACACTACCATCATCGTAATTGTTTCGATAAAAAACAATGGATCAAAATAAAGATCAAAATGCAAGATTAGGAAGGCACAATGGAGTAAAATCGGTGTAATTGTAAAACAAAATTGACACGGCAATGTAACGAGGAAAGCCCTTGAGATAAAGATCTCGCCGGCACAAAACCTCGGGAGGTGTTAATGAGCACCTACCTTCTCGAACAGTAGTATTGATTATGGGATTACAAGAGATGGTGGAGCTATGGCGGAGTACAAGAGTATGCGTGAACAATGTGTATTGTGTGTTAGCCATCTAGCCCCATTAAATAAAGAAAAAACAACTTGAAGATAACAAAAATAACAAACTATCCTTAAATCTCGGAATGTCTATCTTCAATCTTTGACCTGGTCTCTTAGTCGTTGAGGAGAGTCTATGAAAGGCATATTCCCACGTCCTTATTATTCACCCTGTATAATAGATACAATTATCAATAATAAATAACAAACAATTAAAGTATTTTTACCTTAACTGCAAGGATGAAGATGATGACATGCTGAATATTCTCAAGTCGTCGCAATCCTGAAATTTTACCCACAACAATTGTCCCCAAAATTATCTTTTTATGGAAATCAAAAGACAAGTTTCTACACACTTCTACTACCAACGGTTAATTTATTTCGACAAGACATGGGGGATTGGTAGAGTTCTAGTCCATTGAATGCGCGCTTTTTTTTAGGATAGGGGGAAGTTAGGGTTTTAACTGAGCCCTTTCTTATTTCTTATCCCATTTTCTTACGCCTTCTCCATCTTCTATCTTGCTCTACGGCGGTGAAAGCGTCCAAGGTAATTTATCTCTCCTCTTTCTCTTTTCCATCTTTTCAACATGGGTAAAACCAAGTCAAAAAGAGATATTGCGCCAAAAAATCCCTTGAGCCCAGGCAAGGAGAGGGAATTCAAGTGAAGGCTTAATAGTCAAGCCTGACGAGGAAGTGTGCATCTTTAATGATGTCCAAATCGAGTCTCTAAAGGATCGTAAATGCTTTCCTGATTTCGCTAGCTTTCGTTCTTTTGATGTCTTTGTTAAAGCGGATTTTTTTTCTCCCAACTGGATCTGCTTCTATGAATATCCCTTTGCCCTTGGTTTTTCTTTCCCCTTTCCACTTTTGGTGACTGAGTTTTTTCAAAAAAACTAAGCTAACTTTTGTACAAGCCATGCCCATGATTTGGAGGATTTTCGCTTGCGTCTTAAGGGTAAATCGAGAATTTGGGTTAAGCATAGGTTTGAGTGAGGTAGCGTCAGTTTACGAACTTCAAACTTTTGGCTTGACACGGTACCTTATGAAAACAAGGTCTGGGAAGAAACCCTTATTTGCCAAGGTGACAGTCAATGATAGAGGTTGGAAGTCAAGGTATTTTTTTTGTAGAAAAGAATTCTTTGGAAAAGGGTGACACTTTATCAACAAGGTGGAATAGGGAATGTATCTTCTCTAAAATTTCGAGTTTTCTCTTTTTCCATCTTTAACTGAGTTCATAATTTCTTCTGTTTGTCTTTGCAGCTATCAACTGGGCAGAGCTTTTTCCCCATGCTGCTGATACTGAGGAAAATGTGAAGAAACTGTTGGAGCTTATTGAAAAGGAAAGATCGTTCAAGCCTCTGGAGGTAGGAGCAATTTCAGAAGAACTTGAGGTGCCACCATCTATAGAGATGTCAACTGGTAATGATTTCTTTTATTTTTCCAAAATTTTGCTGAAGTTCGATTGACCCCAAGTTGATAATTTCAACTTTATGTTGACAGTGTCTAAGTCAACTGTTGCATTCTCACTCAAAGACCTGCAAAATTTTGTGGGCCAATCCCAAACGGGCCAACAACCAATGGTGCCGAAGAAAGAGATGGAAGCACCTTCAGTTGGGGCTAGATTAAAGAAGAGAAAAAGCGATCCTAAAGAGGTTATCAATATTGGCGCTTAGGAAGAGATGGGTCTGGCTGACATTAAGAAGGAAATTATAACCATGGCAACAGTGGTGAGTTTTAGTTTTTTGAAAATACGGTCTTTGGAAATTTTGAACTGACATCTGTTTATTGACCATCAATTTTTTCTTACAGGGTTTTGGAGCGGCATAGACTAAGATGAATAGTCTAGTGGAAAAGAACATGAAGCTGATACTAGAGATGTTGCAGTCGAAGAAGCAGTACAGAGAAGAGAAAGAAAGACTGACCAAGAAGGTG
Source organism: Adenophora triphylla var. japonica (assembly GCA_022495995.1). NCBI lineage: Eukaryota > Viridiplantae > Streptophyta > Magnoliopsida > Asterales > Campanulaceae > Adenophora > Adenophora triphylla. Next base: position 63,332 of record JAFEMH010005910.1, read on the forward strand.
GAGGAGTTGACGAATGAAGTTGAAAGCTTGATGAAAGGGATGTCATCCATCCAAGACACTCAACTGCAAGAGCTTGAAGATCTGAGGAAAAGTTTGATGGCCGCTGCTGCAAAAAGCATGGTGGAAATAAAGATTCAAATGATGGAGGAATTTCAGGATGGAAAGCACGCTGAGTGGGATATTGAGCAGCAGCACTCAATCTTGAAGAATCTTAGTGGAGAAGTAGCTGAAGCTGGAGAGGTGTCATCCATCTTGAAGAATGATGAAGTGCAGGAGGAAGGTACAACATCTGTGGCAGTAGCCACCCCGTGAAGGTTTAAGAATGGTTTTTTGGATAAACTTTTGGTTTTATGACGGGCTGCATCCCGGGAAGTTTGAAAAACAATTTATTGCTTTTGGGTATGTAACGGTCCATAAGGGCCATAAACAATTTGCTTTTTAAGTGTTGGGTTGGTTCAACACTTTAGGTTTTTTCTAGGGTAAGTAAAGACTTTTTTAGGCTTGGGTGTTTTTGAAAACTCTTTCTGGCAGGGGTAAATTTTGACATGGTAATGGAAGGTTGATATGTTAGATATATTTGGAGATGTTGTCACCTTGCGATGGATGTAAAAATCCTTGCACTTGATTTGTTTGACATGTTAATGTCAAAAAACCTTTTGTTCTTAGGTGACATGTATGTAGATGTCACAACCAAATTGTAATAATCTTGTGGTCAAACACATTGGTTGAGTAGAAATGAGCAATTCGTATATATTAAACATACGGGCCCATCACACACTTCAATCAAGGTTGACATCGTGCGCTACAGGCGAGGTGTATAATCCTTATTGAGATGAAAGAAAGTAATTTCTTTAAACCTTTGAAGGGATTATGTACCTTTAAATAAGATGAGATGGCCAGTCTCAAGCGGTTGTCTTCGTAGGATGTTTTGAGATGATGATCACTAGTAAACTAATAACAAAGTAAGAGTATTCGACATCTAATTTTGATGTCACTTTTAATGAAAGAAGATAGGAAAAGCACTAAACTTTCGTAGAAATATTTATTCATCTAAAGGAAAGAAAGTGAGGAAATAATTGTCTTAATAACAAAAATATAGTCATACCTGACTTGTTAGTTTTAAGATGTCACCTTCCTGGAATGGTGTTGACATCTCAGGGCCTCATGATTTATTTGAATGCTTCACGTTTTCTTGCAAAACAGAAACATAATAGGGTTGGGTGTTAGCTTAGCTAACACCCCTCCGTTGCTTAAGTCAGTAAGTGTTCGAACAATAAACAGAATTGAAAACACTTTTATTGAAACAAAATAATGAAATTCATACCTTAACTTTATTTGTATTGAAATGACGTTACTGAAACTTACATAAAGTACGACTTGAGGTGGATGGCATTCCAGCTCCGGGGAACCCTATTTAGGGGCCAACTTCCCGGCATTAAGCTCTCTCGTATTTTGAAATACTTTGCGTAAGACCAAATCACCAACTTGGAACTTCCTCAATCTGACATTCTTGTTGTAGGACTTAGCAATTTTCTGCTGATATGATGCCATCCTCACCTTGGCTAAATCTCTTAACTCGTCAATGGTATCCAAATCATGAGTCAGGTTGGTGTCGTTCTGCTCAGGTGTCAACAACCCATATCTGGTCGTAGGGACGATGACTTCTGCAGGAATGACAGCTTCTGCCCCAAAGACTAAGGAATATGGGGTCTGACCTGTTGCATACTTTGGCATTGTTCTATCTGCCCAAAGGACAAATGGAAGTTCGTCTGCCCATCTTCCCTTCTTTTGGTCTAGTCTCTTTTTCAAGTTGTTGATGATAATCTTGTTACTTGATTTTGCCTGTCCATTAGCTTGAGGATGTACCGGAGATGATGTAACCATCTTGACTCCTCATCTAGTGAGAAAGTCTTGCGTCTTCTTGCTGATAAATTGGAAATCGTTATCACATATTATTTCGGACGGGATGCCAAATCTGCTGAAGATGTTCTTTTTGATGAAGGAGATGACTTCTTTGTCACGAACTTGAACGTAAGCTTCAGCTTCAACCTACTTCGAGAAATAATCTGTCATTGCAAGTAAGAATAGTCTCCCTCCAGGTGCTCTAGGCAACTTGCCTACTATGTCCATTCCCCAAGTCATGAATGGCCAAGGGGAGAGAATAGGATGAAGCAATTATGCGGTTTGGTGCAGGATGTCGCTATGCCTTTCGCAGGAATCACACTTCTTGGCAAAGTTGGCTGCATCTTGACGCATTGTTTGTTGGAAATGGGTGGGTAACGAAAGTTAAGTTTGACTTAACGTTGACCTAACTTCCTAACGGAATTCGTTAAATAGTTAACGAAGCAAGTTACAAAATGTATTCTACATTAAGTGTAGATTATGAAACTCATTTATTGTCTCAAAAACCATTTCCGGGTAAATGAGAAATTAATGACAAAATTTTGTGACTTAACGAGAGTTGGTTAAAAGGGTCAATTAGATCGTTTGGATTTAATTGGAGTTAAACTGTGTTTTGGCTGATGAAATTGTGCACTCTGGTGATCAGAACGAGTGGGGACTCTGAGCACGAGTCGTGAGCACGAATGAACTTTAATGGCCATTTGCTCAAAACTGATCAGAACGAGTGGAATGCATGAGAACGAGTCGTGGTCACGACTCGTGCCAAGGAGCACGAGTCGTGCCCTTCACAGCTGTTCGAAAAGTTGCATCTTTTCAATGGAAAAGACACAAAACCTTTTGACTCTCCTTATATACTTCCCCTCCGAATTTCAATTCATACATACAATCATTTGAGCCTCTCTACCCACATTTAAGATAGAATAACATATCCAAATCATTGGCATATTGTTGCATCAAATCCTTCAAAGTCCAAAGTTGCAAACATTGTGTTGTTCGTTAGAGTATTTGATTTGGAGTGCTCCTATCATATACTTAAAAGTCATTTCATCTTGCTAGAAGATTGCCATTGAAACCGTAAGCACCTGTGCGGGGCAATAACTTCTTACGGAGATTGTATTTAATACAAGACTCGACTTAATTTCGTTTGTTTTCAATCTCCGTTACTTTCTCCGTCAGTTTTTCTGTTAAGTCTTAAAGAAGCCTGCCAAAAAGTCCAACAATCGTAAGAAGTTATTGACGCTTCTTAAGACATTCAAGATGGCAACTGAGAAAGACACCACCGCATCAAGTCAAGGCACTGTAACGCCTCCTCCTCAAGGTGATGCAACGTTCAACAATGTTGCACTCGCTACTACACCATCTCACTCGGTACAAGGTGAGAAACCTCCTTCAACTGTATCTGGTACAATCTCTAGTGTCGCACCTCTTAATGCTCCCCCTCTGTCTCATGCGTTCGTGCATGCGAAAAGACCGGGTAGTCTTATCGGGATGGATTTTAAGAGGTGGCAACAGAAAATGTTGGTCTACTTGACAACATTGAGATTGGTGCGATTTCTTTGGGAATATCCACCATTGGTATCCAAAGAGGATGATCCCCAAGCAAAGAATGCTTTGGATACATGGAATCACAACGATTTATTGTGTCGCAATTATATTCTTAATGGCTTGGATTATGCACAATACAAGGTGTGTCGTGGCATAAAGACCGCAAGAGAACTTTGGGAATTTCTCGAGATGCACTATTCCATGTGTATAGTGACAAAAAGACGGCAAGTGAACTTGGCGGAAGTAAGTACCGGAAATAAGAGAAAGAACACCGGGAAAGTAAAGAGGGGAACTACAACCGCCAAGAAGTTCAAAGGTAGTTGTTTTAATTGTGGCAAACCCGAGCATGTGGCTAGGGAATGTCGACATCCTAGAATCAACAACCAAGGTGGAAACCCTCTTCAAGCCAATGTGAATGAAGATAGAAATGTTCCATTGAACTTCGAGCAACTTAGTCTATCGGGATAAGTTTTGAACTGACCAAATGTGGTTATTGTGTTAGTAAAGGGTACCTTGTTGAAGGACTCCTTAACTTGAATTATGAATGTTTTATCCGCCTAAGTGCGAAGAATAAAATTTCAAATTTTATTTACTTGGTTTGAAGTGTTCTAATTGTTATGGTGTGTTCAATTAGGTTGTGTAAATTTAAATTCACTAAGTCGACGAGTTAATTTAAAATTACTACCTAAGATGAAGTTTGATTCGCAAATCAATTGTGATTTCTTTTGTAGAAATCATTTCAAACCAGAGATAGTAAATAGATAGTTCACTACTTCTATTATTGATTGCAATCGATAATGCAAAGGACATCTTTTGAAAAAATAAAGATGAAACCTTAGAGTTTTAAGTAGACAAAAGGTTTGTGATTCACAATTAAGAATTTTCGTAAGTGATAGAGGTGAAAAGTATGTAGTATCGTTTGAAAAATAATTGCTGGGACGCTGACACTTATTTATCAAACGAATGCTCCTTACACACTCAAATCAATTGAATCACAGAAAAAGGAAAGATAGAACTTTTAAGGAGATGTTGAACTCCTTATTGATAAGTTCCGTCTTATGTGGGTATACCTAGCAAAGGTAGAAATATATAAACCTAAAGAGGTTAAGATAGGACCCAAAACCATGGATTACGTTTCCATTGGCAATGCGGTATTCTTCGAAAGCAAAGGATTGAAGAGACCAAGGTTGAAGAGACCTCACTTGAACATAGTTATGACTATGTTGTCAGGAGATAACATGGTTATTACAATTAAATGACTCCACATAAAGGAAAATATTAAATATGAATTAGGATATTCATAAAATATTTGATATATGGAGGTACACCTCAAGTGTGGGGGTACAAGCTAAATATATAAGTTCTATTGATATGAACTTCTAGTATTAACAACCTGTTAAAGCTACTTGATTAAAAGAATGGATCATCATATATTTGGAAGTTATTTGATGATAAAAACTCCTAACGAATTTGAAGTATTCATAAGCTGTTTTATAAATACCTAAACTGTGGGGGTATTCGGCTAAAGTAGTAATACTTAAGCAAGACACGTTATATTCTTTAAGAATATACTTCCTAGAAATGATAGGAAATGTATAAATTTTAATAAGAAAATTTATAGAAACTGTAAGTGGTTTTCTTAAAAAGAAGAAGAACCAAGATACAGTTAAAGGACAAAATCATCCTACTCTATTAGGAAGATGGTTGATCTTCCTTATGTTAACCGTTAGGTTGCAAAAACTAGATGTGCCAAGGATGAAACCTTTAAATATTAGACTACAAACAGTCCATCTCAAGTTGAAGATGAAGGACTTAGACGTAGTAAAAGGGCAAGAGTGGAAAAGTCTTTTGGTCCTGATTTTCTATCATTTATGTTGGAAAACGAATCAGCAACTGTTAAGGAAGCATTATCTGTTCCGGATAGAGGCTATTAACAGTGAGATAGAATCCATAATGCTTAATAATACTTGGGAATTGGTAGATCTCCTTCCAAGTTGCAAACCATTAGGTTACAAAATGGATTCTTAAAAGAAAGTATAAAGCCGATGGATCTGTTGAAAAGTATAAGCCAGGCTAGTTGTCAAAAGGACATAATGATTTATGCAAGATTATCCCATTGACACAACAGAGCGTTCTTTGTCGCACAACCGTGTTGGATCTACTTGTGTATTCATATGGACTAAAACAAGCAACTAAACAGTGGCATGAGAAGTTCAATAGAACTATGTTATCAAATGGATTCAAGATTAATGAATGTGACAAATGTGTCTACATTAAAGGAACATCTGCATCATTTGTTAACAGTCTGTCCTTACGTGGATAACATGCTAATAATAGTCATGAATTGATCATGAATACCAAAGACATGTTAAAGAAGAACTTTGACATGAAAGATAGGGGATTAGCCGATGTCATATTAGAAATAAAGATTCTAGAACATCAGAAGGAATAGTCCTATCACAATCCCATTATCTTGAACAAGTACTTTGAAAGTTCAAATAGATTCATGAGAGGTGTACTCTAGTAAGGTAGAATCTTGAGAGGTAATCTCTGTAAAGTAGATTCCTGAAAGGTAGACTCTAAGGAGGTCAAACCACTTAGAGATACTGAATACTTGGGAAGTCGGAATGGTACAGAGATAATAACCACTTGAAGAAACTGACCGATAGAAGAATTTGATCACTCGAAGGGACTGATCATTCTAGATAGACTAAAAGTCTAATTGTAATTGTAATCAATCACCGAAATAGTATAGTCATAGTACTTGGTGTACTTAAAGATATACTTATGATTAAAGATTACAATACCTATGGTATTCAATAGTATGGAAAGAGTATACTGATTAAATGTTTGACACTAAACACAAATTGAGAATACACTCACATTAGTTGGAGTAAAAGTGTCATTATTTCCTTCCAAGATAATATGTATAACTCGATTCAATATGAAATCTGAGTTGATATCATTAGACAAAGCTAAAGTAAAAGCTGAATGGTCTTGGAAGATATTCCTTTGTGGAATAAGTTTGTGTCTACTTGACCTAAGGCATTGTAACGACAATGAAGAAATAGGAAAAGGTGTAGAACATCGTGGTAAGTCAAGACTCAATGGTCATTGACATATTACCATAAGACAATTGATCTCAAATGAGACTGTCACAACTGGCAATGTGAAGTCAAAAACTGGATCCGTATACCAAAGGGTATGAATAGGAGATCAAATTGTCTGTTAAGGGGAATGGGTTTAAAACCCACAACAAAAGGACTTATAGCGGACACTCAACCTTGAGAAATGGAGATCCCAGGCCCTTGGTTCAATGAGACAACCAAGTTATAAGTTCTAGTAGAGTTACTTGGAAACAACAACTCGGTTTATTAACCTGGAGATGTTGAATACTCATTCCCAGAACATCCAAGTACAAGCACAAGCAGCAGTGGTAAGGATAAGTTGAGAAAACTTTTAATGATTTCTATACCTACGGGTGGAGTAGTGCATGATACTCCTTATAGTGAGAATCACCTGTATAAGCGAGAGGTAATTTAGCCGCCTCTAAATGAACGCTTATGAATGAGATACGATCCAGGGCCGAAATGGACAAAACATGAGAACAACAATTGTTAGAGCTGTTATTATGTGAGTATTATTGTCTTGGTATACATCCGACAGTCACTGGTTCAAAGCGACTCGCTACCAAATGGCTAGTATATCCGATAATATTTCACTAGGGAGGATTCAAAGCCACAAGCTATCTATCCCGATGTAATAATAGTTTGCCGGAACTTTGGACGAAATTGCATACATGCATTAATTGTCATTCATGTGGGGGATTGTTGGAAATGGGTAACGAAAGTTAAGTTTGACTTAACGTTGACCTAACTTCCTAACGAAATTCGTTAAATAGTTAACGAAGCAAGTTACAAAATGTATTCTACATTAAGTGTAGATTATGAAACTCGTTTATTGTCTCAAAAACCATTTCTGGGTGAATGAGAAATTAATGACAAAGTTTTGTGACTTAACGAGAGTTGGTTAAAAGGGTCAATTAGATCGTTTGGATTTAATTGGAGTTAAACTGTGTTTTGGCTGATGAAATTGTGCACTCTGGTGATCAGAACGAGTGGGGACTCTGAGTACGAGTCGTGAGCATGAATGGACTTTAATGGCCATTTGCTCAAAACTGATCAGAACGAGTGGAATGCATGAGAACGAGTCGTGGTCACGACTCGTGCCAAGGAGCACGAGTCGTGCCCTTCACAGCTGTTCGAAAAGTTGCATCTTTTCAATGGAAAAGACACAAAACCTTTTGACTCTCCTTATATACTTCCCCTCCGAATTCCAATTCATACATACAATCATTTGAGCCTCTCTACCCACATTTAAGATAGAATAACATATCCAAATCACTGGCATATTGTTGCATCAAATCCTTCAAAGTCCAAAGTTGTAAACATTGTGTTGTTCGTTAGAGTATTTGATTTGGAGTGCTCCTATCATATACTTAAAAGGCGTTTCATCTTACTAGAAGATTGCCATTGAAACCGTAAGCACCTGTGCGGGGCAATAACTTCTTACGGAGATTGTATTTAATACAAGACTCGACTTAATTTCGTTTGTTTTCAATCTCCGTTACTTTCTCCGTCAGTTTTTATGTTAAGTCTTAAAGAAGCCTACCAAAAAGTCCAACATTGTTGGCCAGTAGTAACCCATTCTCAGAGCTCTTGTGTGCAAGCTTCTGCCCCCAGAGTGATTACCACATAATCCTTCATGCAACTCCTTAAGAACTTCTTTAGCTTTGTCATCTTCTAAACATCTTAGATATGGTCCTGGAAAAGACTTTTTAAACATCACATTATCTATTAACACATATCTTGAAGTTCTTACCCTGAATGCTCTAGCATTCTTTTCTTCGTCGGGGATGGTACCATCTTGAAGATATTTAATTATTGGAGAAGTCCAAGATGTTGCTATCTGGCTATCCGAGATGTCGTCATCTATGCTAAAGAGTTCTAATCTTTCCACGGCAGGGATGTTGACATGAATGATTGGTATGTTGGTCTGAGATAAGCTTTTGAAAGCTAATCCAAGATTGGCTAAGGCATCTGCTTGAGAGTTCTCCTCTCGGGGTATTTGTTCAAAGGAAAAGATTTGAAACTTGCTCGCCAAAATTTTCACAATGCCCAAATAAGCTGTCATCTTGGCATTTTTCGCTGTATAGGAACCGTTGAAATGATTAACTAACAACAATGAATCACTATATACCTGAATTGCTTTGATGTTCAGATCTAGAGCCACGATTAGGCCCACGATTAAGGCCTCGTATTCTGCTTCATTATTTGTAGATTTAAAATCACAACTAATGGCCTGGGGTATGATGTCCCCTTGTGGCGACTTTCGGAAAACACCTAGCCCCGTGCCCCTCATGTTTGAGGCACCATCTGTGTACAGAGTCCACTTTCGCATGATGTCATCATCTTGGAGCTGTTGGACCTCTAGTTCTACTTTTGGCTGCATGCTTGGACTAAAGTCTGCCACAAAATCTGCAAGTGCTTATGATTTTATTGTTGTTCTATGTTCATACCTGATGTCGTAAGTGCTAAGCTGAACAGACCACTTGGCTATCCTTCCTGACATTTCTGGCTTTCTCATGACATTCTTTATTGGATAGTTAGTACGAATACAAATAATATGGGTTTCAAAATAATGTATTAATTTATTGAAGCAGTAATTAAAGCTAAAATTAATTTCTCAAGGTGTGAATACCTGGTTTCCGCATCAAGGAGTGTTTTACTTACATAATAAATTGGTTGTTGGACGCCGTCTTGTTCTAGAACCAAGACAACACTAACTGCAGTTTGAGACACGGCTAAGTAAGCGTATAATGGTTCACCTTCTTGAGGTTTTGAGAGTAAAGGAGGTGTTGACAGGTACAACTTCAAATCTTGGAAAGCTTGCTCGTGCTGCTCTGTCCACTCAAATCTGCAATTTTTCTTTAGGATGTCATAGAATGGCTTGCATCTGTTTGAGGATTTTGAGATGAACCGGTTTAATGCTGCCACTTTTCTTGTCAATCTTTGAACATCCTTAATGAACTTGGGTGACGTCAAGTTGATGATAGCTCTTATCTGCTCCGGGCTTGCTTCTATCCCTCTTTGTGTCACCATGTAGCCCAAGAACTTGCCGGACTTCATGCCAAAGTTGCACTTTGCTGGATTTAATTTCATGTTGAATGTGTCCAAGATGTCCAAGTCCTGAGTAAGATCTCGTACATGATTTTCAGCCTTCTTTAACTTTACCACCATATCATCGATGTATACTTCCATGGTGTCCCCAATCTGCTCTTTGAACATCATATTGACTAGCCTTTGGTACATTGCATCTACATTTCTTAGTCCAAAAGGCATTGCAATATAACAATAAATAATTGTAGGAGTGATGAAGGCAGTGTCTTCTTGGTCAGATGGCTCCATCTGGATTTGTTGAAATCCTGAAGATGCGTCCATGAAGGTTAAGACCTCATGCCCAGAAGTGGCATCAACCAGGGTGTCAATGTGCGGCAAGGGGAAAGGATCCATGGGACAGGCTTTGTTCAGGTCCGTAAAATCAACGTAAACTCTCCATTTGCCATTCTTCTTTTCTACCACCACTACGTTTGCTAACCATCTTGGGTATTTGACCTCTCCGATCATCTTGGCCTTGAGCAGTCTGTCAACTTCTTCCTGAATAATTAGATTCCTTTCTTGCGCGAATTTCCGTCTTTTCTGGTGAACTGGTTTGAAGGATGCGTCAATGTTGAGGTTATGGGTGATGACGTCTTTGCTTATACCTGTCATGTCTACATGCTTCCAAGCAAAACTCTTAACTCTGCTTTTCAAAAGGTTAACGAGGTCTTCTTCGATTTCCTCTGGAATGTCTTGATTGATTAACAACTTGAGATCTAGGTTAGAGAGGTCTAAGGATATTTCTTTTACGTCATGCTCCTTTGCCTCCAGAACCTCACGTGCCTTTTTCTTTAATTGCTATGCCTGCTTCGGAGATGTCGACGCCTTCATAGATGTCATGTATCATTCCTTAGCTGATTGCTGATCACTGTAAACATTAACGACTCCCCAGAGTGTCGGCATCTTCACACACTGATAATAGGTGGACGACACTGCTTTCATTCCATGGATCCAGGGTCTGCCCAAGATTACATTGTAACACGTAGCACTATCAATCACGCAAAATCTCTCCATGGAGTTGATGCCTTCAACATAAACTGGAAGGGTGATCTCTCCTACTGTACTTTTGGTCTCCCCACTGAAACCCACAGGAACTGAGGCCCTTTTAACGATACTCTCTTCTGGAATCTTCATTTCTTTCAGGGCATCCAACATAATGAGGTTTACTGAACTGCCCCCATCTACTAGAATACGTCTGACTCTGCAATTAGCGATCTGGAGTGCAATTACCAAGGCATCATGGTGGGGATCCATAACATTGTCTCTGTCACTTTCTTCGAAGGAGATGACACCTTGGGATGTGAGCTGCGACATCTTTGACAGTCTTTCGGGCTTCTCATCTTTTGTTTGCTTGGCAAATCTCTTAGCTGCAGAATAAGAAGTACCACAGATATCAGAACCACCACTAATAACATTAACTACCTTAGTTACTGGTGGAGGAGATGGAGGTCTGGTTGGAACGGGTTCTTTGCTCTCCGTTTTGTTCTTCCGGTGGCCAAGGAGCTCTTTGAGATGTCCCTTCGACAGCAGGTAACTAATCTTCTTCCTCAAGGCGATGCAATCTTTGGTAAGATGTCCAAAATCTTCGTGGTAGGCACACCACTTGGATTTATCTTTCCACCCAGACGGCTTGTCGTTTTTCCGGGGCCACCTTGCCTTATCTCTGAGGTTGTTCATTGCACAAAGGATACCTGAAACATCAACAGAGAAACAATAGTAAAAAATCTTAGGGGATTCGAAATCATCATCATCTCCTTCATCTTCCACAGAATTGATCTTGCTGTGGTCATTTCTGTAATAAGGTCTGGATCTGTTCTGTCTTTGGTGAGATGTCTCCATCTTTCTGTCAGGGTTGTCATACGTCGACGCCTTGTCAGAATGCTTGGTCTGCTGCATCTTATCTTCTTCTAGCCTGATGAATCTTAATGCTCGGTTCCGGATGTCCTCCATTCTCTTGCATGGGTTCATCACCAAATCTTCATAATACGGAGAATCTTTCTTCAAGCCCATTTTGAAGGCTTCAGCAGCTGTCGCCATGTCCAGGTTGGGGATTTCTAGGACCTCTTTGTTTAATCTGTTAACATAGTCCTTCAATGCTTCTGCGGGCTGCTGGGTGATACGGTAAAGATCACTAGTGAGCTTCTCGAACTGTCGGCTACAAGAGAATTGATTGTTGAACATGTTGACAAGCTGAGCAAATGATCCAATGGAACCAGGCGGTTGACGGATCAGCCACTTCAAAGTTGGTCCTACCAATGTCGAATCGAACCCTCGACACAAACAGGCCTCTCGGAACTGGAGCGGGATGCGCACAATCTCCATTTTTTCTTGATAATGGGTGCCATGCTCCTCAGGATCTGAGCTTCCATCATATAGCTTCATGGCTGGCACGCTAAATCCTTTGGGGATGTCGACATGCGCAATTGCTGGTGTAAAGCGAGACTGACTGTAACATGTTGGCGAGACTTGCTGAATAGGCGGGGTGACACCTGGCATGTTCATGATCATGTCCCATAACTCCTGAAGCTGACTCGCAATGTAAGTACCTGCAAAAGGGTTAGTAGTACGAGCAACATTGATTGTTGAACATGTTGACAAGCTGAGCAAATGATCCAATGGAACCAGGCGGTTGACGGATCAGCCACTTCAAAGCTGGTCCTACCAATGTCGAATTGAACCCTCGACATAAATAGGCCTCTCGAAACTGGAGCGGGATGCGCACAATCTCCATTTTTTCTTGATAATGGGTGCCATGCTCCTCATGATCTGAGCTTCCATCATATAGCTTCATGGCTGGCATGCTAAATCCTTTGGGGATGTCGACATGCGCAACTGCTGGTGTAAAGCGAGACTGACTATAACATGTTGGCGAGACTTGCTGAATAGGCGGGGTGACACCTGGCATGTTCATGATCATGTCCCATAACTCCTGAAGCTGACCCGCAATGTAAGTACCTGCAAAAGGGTTAGTAGTACGAGCAGCATTAAAATTGGTATTGAGATTGACAAAGGGATTAGCGTTATCTGCAGAAGACGTCATGACGGTGCTGTTGGTAAAGATTGGCCCTTCTGGAGAAGTCATCCCGAAGATGTTGGATGTGAATGGTGTCGACATCGCCACAGAAGTCGTCATCAGCAGAGAAGACATTACGATCGGTGATGATGACATCCTTCCATGAATTGTTGAGGCCATTGGAAGAAATTCATTGAAGGTCTGAGAGCTGTCCCTAATATTGAAATCAAGGATTCTAGGACGAATAGGAGAAACGGCGTCCACTCTTTTGTTAAGTAACTCTTGCTCTCTTTGTATCTTCACCAAGGTTTCAGTTATCAAGGAAGTATTATTCTGCTGGCGATCCATCTGAATGAGCATACTCTTGATCTCGGAATGAGGTGTCGGAGGCGTCTGCTTCTTGCCAGCTCCCACAGGTGGTGGTGGTGGCAATGACTCATGGCCTCCAGTTGTCGACTTGCCGATGCTAAGACCCCTGGTAGGGAGATTCACGCTGCTAGGGGTAACAATGGTTTCGCCGGCGGCAGAGGTCATAGGTTGGGTAGACATGATGGATACGTGAGGATTTTAAACCGATTAAAAAATCAATGGCCCCTTGGTGGGCGCCAAATTATTTGGGTAAAAAAAAACAATGGATCAAAATAAAGATCAAAATGCAAAATTAGGAAGGCACAATGGAGTAAAATCGGTGTAATTGTAAAACAAAATTGACACAGCAATGTAACGAGGAAAGCCCTTGAGATAAAGATCTCGCCGGCACAAGACCTCGGGAGGTGTTAATGAGCACCTACCTTCTCGAACAGTAGTATTGATTGGATTACAAGAGATGGTGGAGCTATGGCGGAGTACAAAAGTATGCGTGAACAGTGTGTATTGTGTGTTAGCCATCTAGCCCTATTAAATAAAGAAAAAATGAGTTGAAGATAACAAAAATAACAAACTATCCTTAAATCTCAGAATGTCTATCTTCAATCTTTGACATGGTCTCTTAGCCGTTGGAAAGTCTATGAAAGGCATATTCCCACGTCCTTATTATTCACCATGTATAATAGATACAGTTATCATTAATAAATAACAAACAATTAAAGTATTTTTACCTTAACTGCAGGGACGAAGATGATGACATGCTGAATATTCTCAAGACGTCGCAATCCTGAAATTTTATCGACAACAGTAATACAATTTCATCTTCCAAGGTTTTATGCCGGTGAACAAATTGTTCAAGGACTTTTCTCGTTAAATACCTAGTCTATTACATCTTGAATTGTTATATTCCATTGTGCCCAATTTCATCATTCGAAGTTGAATTTCTTAAATTTAACCTGAACAAGGACAAATGATGAGCAACATAAATAGTGGAAAATAAGAAAAGATTTAAGTATTATACTCCCTCCGTCCCAATCTAAATGTTCAAGTCAACAAAAATTTTGAAGTTTGACTTAGACATAAATGCAAATCTAATCATCCTATTGAAATTTTAAAAATTGTTATTGATAAATAAATTAATTATTTATCAATAACAATTTTTAAAATTTCAATAGGATGATTAGATTTGCATTTATGTCTAAGTCAAACTTCAAAATTTTTGTTGACTTGGACATTTAGATTGGGACGGAGGTAGTATTATTTAATTAACATGATATCAGAGGCAGATATTCATGAATAAAGTGTGTATAAATTAGATGTCACCAAACGTACATTGTATATAGGCATAAGTATTCTCTTGTGCGTTGAAAAGCAAGAACGTCGCAATTTAAATACTTCACATGTTCTGAACAGTTAGGTTTTTTTTTTTTTTTTTTTTAACTTGAATTAACTTTGAGCAATATTTTTGATTAGTTTTAATTATTCTAATGAAAAAAGGGAGTATTTGCAGTGTAAGATTTTGAAAAGCCTCAGCTTTTGTATATTGATTATCAATGAATATATATACAAGAATTAAAATCCTTTTTGTACAAGGATTTGGGTATCTATCTATACAAGGAAAATATAGTTTCCTAATCTAAGAGAATCACAATGAAAACCAAATACAATAAGGAGAGTTGAATTAGGAAGCTGCAACAGCTTTCCAAAACTGAACAGGCACAGAGAAAGCACGAGGCGGGCGCCAGGCAATGGCCAGGGCGGGCGCATGGCAGGCCGTAGCTTTGGCCGAGGCAGGAGAGCCATGAGGCGGCCGCTTCGTCTTGGATAAGGCGTGCGCCTCACACACAGTAGGTCCGGCCTTGATTGTCAACACGTGAGGCGGGCGCTTGGCTTGGGAGATGGCGGGCGCCTCACACACAGTACCAGCAACCTTGGTTTGGTTCCCTGTAGTAGCATCAATAGCAATATCCTTAACACGCCCCCGCAAGATGGACGATCCGTGGAGAAGACCAATCTTGGAGATGAGGTGTTGGAAGCGTATACGAGATAGAGGCTTTGTTAGAACATCGGCTAGTTGATCCGTGCCAGCAATGTGTTGTACTCGGAGGGAACCAGACTGAATTTGCTCACGAACAAAGTGAAATGAGAGGGCCACATGCTTCATACGAGAGTGGAAGACCGGGTTTGCAGAGTAGGTAGTGGCACCAAGGTTATCACAATAAATCACAGGTGTAGCACGTGATGGAAAGCCAAGCTCAGTGAGTAAGTTCCCAACCCATGTAAGTTCTGCTGCAGTCTCGGCGATAGCGCAGAATTCGGCTTCAGTGGTAGATCAAGCAAGGGCACGTTGTTTTCGGGAAGACCATGTAACCGGATTCTTGCCTAGGTAGACAAGGAAGCCAAAAGTGGATACAAAATCATCCTTGTCGCCAGCCCAATCCGCATCACAGAATGCATGAAGAGACGGAGGAGACTCCGCAAAAATCTGAAGAACAAGATGCATGGTGCCATGAAGGTAGCGTAGGAGACGCTTCAATGCAACCCAGTGAGGAGTTTGGGGGTTTTGCATGAATTGCGCAAGCTTGTTGACCGAGAAGGCAATGTCGGGATGAGTGAATGATAAGTACTGAAGTCCACCAACTATAGCGCGATAGGCGGTAGGGTCAACAGCTGGGGTGGCAGTGGATCGGGTAAGGGGAGGTGATGCTACCATGGGAGTGGGTAGCGGCTTGCAGTCAATCATCTTGTGATGGGTGAGAAGGTCATGGATGTATTTGGTTTGAGAGAGGAGGAGCCCGTTATGGTTAGGAACGACTTCAACACCCAAGAAGTAGGACAAGGGACCAAGTTCCTTGAGGGAGAACCAGTTGGATATGTTGGAGATGAAAGACTGAATGTGAGAGGGGGAAGGGCCGGTGACAATGATATCATCAACATAGACAAGGAGGTAAATTGGAGATGGGGATTTGTTGAAGATAAACAGAGAGGGATCGGCTAAGGAGGGTTGGAAGCCATATGTGGTGAGGTAGGTTTTGAGTTCTTGAAACCATGCCCGGGGAGCCTGTTTGAGACCATAGATTGCTTTTGACAAGCGACAAACAAAGGATGGGTTGGTGGAGTCCTCAAATCTAGGGGGTTGTGTCATAAAAACAGTTTCAGAGAGAGTGCCTTGAAGGAAGGCATTGTTGACATCAAGTTGGCGAAGAGGCCAATAGTTGGTTGTGGCAAGGGAAAGGAGTAGCCGAGCTGTGGCTAGTTTGACAACGGGACTAAAGGTTTCGGTGTAGTCAATACCGGGTTGTTGGTGAAAACCTTTGGCTACAAGTCGGGCCTTGTATTTCTGAATGGTGTTGTCGGGGTTGTATTTGACGCGAAAGACCCACTTGCATTCGACAATGTTATGGGCTGATGTGGATGGTACCAAGGACCAAGTGTTGTTGCGGGTTAGGGCTTGGAACTCTTCAATCTTGGCGTTGCGCCAATGAGGAATGGATAGGGCTTGTTTGGTGGTGGTGGGAAGGCTTGTGGGGGAGGTGAGGAGGGATAGATTGGAATAATTGGGGTTGGGTTTGGTGATGCCATGGAAAAGTCTAGTGGTGATAGTGCGGGTGGGAGGTGGAGGGGATGGGGGTTGGGGGTGGGTGGTGTAGTATCAAGTTGAGTTAGGGTAGGGGGTTCATTAGGGGTGGGATTGGGAGAGGGTTGAGTTGGAGAGGGAGGAGTGGAGGGAGGTGGAGGGGGTTGGGGTTGGGGGGAGGTGGGATGGAGGGGGTAGTGTCTAGGATGGGGAGAAAGAGGGTGTGCCATTCAGAGGGAGGAGGAGTGGAAGCAGTGGGGGATGTGGTGGTGAGGGAGTTGTATGGGAAAGTGGTTTCAACAAAGCGGACATGGCGGGAGGTGTAGACACGATGGGAGGTGGGATCAAGGCAGTAATACGCGCTTTGCGTGGGTGAGTAACCAACGAAGATACAAGGGATGGATTTTGGGTCTAGTTTGTGGGTGGTGTATGGGCGAAGTCATGGGTAGCAAAGGCTACCAAAACTACGTAGCTTGGTGTAGTTTGGAGGGGAGCGGAAAAGGCGGAAGTAGGGGGAATTATTGTTTAGGGTGAGGGTGGGTAATCTGTTTATGAGGTAGGTGGCAGTGGTGAGAGCATAAGGCCAAAGGGTGAGAGGTAGGTTTGCATAGGAGAGAAGGGTGAGACCGGTTTCAACAATGTGGCGGTGACGACGTTCGGCGTACCCATTGTGTTCGGGAGTGTGAGGGGGTGTAGTGAGATGGGTGATACCGTTTTGACCAAGAGTGAGTGTGAGTTTTAGGTATTCACCCCCATTGTCGGAGTAGACTTGAATGATGGGACGTTTGAAGTAGTTTTCGACTAAGGCTTTGAAGCGGAGGAGGAAGGTGTTGAAGGTGTCGGATTTGTGTTTGAGAGGGTAGAACCAAATGTATTTGTGAAGTGATCGACAAAGATGACATAGTATTTAAAGTTGTCTAGTGAGTAAATTGGGGAGGTCCATACATCTGAAAAAATGAGATCAAGGGGAGCATGTGAGACAAGAGTAGAAGATGCAAAGGGTAGCTTGTGGCTTTTATTGATAAAGCAAGAATTACAAGGAGGTAAACTAGGGGAAATAGATAAACTGAACTTGCTACGTAATAAACTAAGAACGGAGGAAGAGGGATGTCCTAATCTATGATGCCACAGTTGCGACGAGAGAGAGCTTGAGTGAGCTTGAATGGGTGGAGGGTGCCAAATGTAGACGCCATCCTCAAGGTTTCCATGGATAAGTGTTTGACTTGTGTTTTTGTCCTTGATAAGAAAAGAGGAGTGTGAGAATTCAATGATGGCATTGTTGTCACGACAGAATTGAGACACGGACAGAATATTGCGAGTAATAAGTGGGACATGTAAGATACTATTAAATTTAAGAAGGGAAGAGGGTGTGGGGAAAGAGAAGGAACCTATGTGAGAGATCGAAAGAGAGGAACCATCACCGATGATGACGTCGTCACTGCCGTTGTAGGGTGTGTGAAGGGCTAGGATGGAGAGGTCATTGGTGATGTGGTTGGTTGCACCGCTATCGATGACCCAAGAAGGGGGAGAGGGAGGGGGTAAGGATGGGTTGTGGTATGGTGAGGGAGGTAGGGGTGGGTTTTGGTATGAGCTTGGTGGGTGGGGTTGGGATTACGGATTTGACGAGGAAGGAAGGGGAAGGTAACGGTGGGGTGATCGCGCTTGAATTGGCGACATTGGGAGGTGACATGACCGATGCTACGGCAATATTGGCACTTTCCTTTAAAAGGGCGGGGTGGATGGTTTGAGCTAGAGGATGGAGAGAGATTGGTGGTGGGGTGGTAGCCATGGTTGGGTGAAGGACGGGGTTGGTTGGTGGAGGCACTGATGGCGAGAGGGGTGGTGGTGGTGGTTTGGTTGGGTAAGGCAGCGTTTGGAATGGTGGAGGAAGCTCCGGCCATTGCCATGGTGGGGTGGGGCTGCCGAAAATAGGGAGGAGGTTGTGGGGTTTTGGGTTTGAATCTTAATGCTCTGATACCATGTAAGATTTTGAAAAGCCTCAGCTTTTGTATATTGATTATCAATGAATATATATACAAGAATTAGAATCCTTTTTGTACAAGGATTTGGGTATCTATCTATACAAGGAAAATATAGTTTCCTAATCTAAGAGAATCACAATGAAAACCAAATACAATAAGGAGAGTTGAATTAGGAAGCTGCAACAGCTTTCCAAAACTGAACAGGCACAGAGAATGAACGAGGCGGGCGCCTGGCAATGGTCAGGGCGGGCGCATGGCAGGCCGTAGCTTTGGCCGAGGCAGGAGAGCCATGAGGCGGCCGCTTCGTCTTGGATGAGGCGTGTGCCTCACACACAGTAGGTCCGGCCTTGATTGTCAACACGTGAGGCGGGCGCTTGGCTTGGGAGATGGCGGGCGCCTCACACACAGTATCAGCAACCTTGGTTTGGTTCCCTGTAGTAGTAGCATCAATAGCAACTAGTACATCACCCGTGTGTTAAACACACGGGAAGAACACTTTTTAAAATTTACGTTAAACAACATAAAAAATTCAATTTTTTTATTAACATAAAAGTGAAACAGTAATGATCTTAATTAAAGATGATACTTTACTTGTAGAATTTTAAAACTTGAAATAGCGCTAAATATTGGTTTGGTACTTGTACAATCTTAAACCTAACTAAATAAGTATGGTTTTTCTAGGATTGTAGATTCTTTGTATATCCGTCAACCCATAAAAGTAGTAAAAATTTGTGAGACCTGCATTAAGTGAACTAAATAAAATACTCCAATCAATAGCAAAACAGAGCACTCCTAATGAGATATAACCTTGGGAAAAAATTGTGTTAATCAATGTGAAAAACAATTACTCATACTGAAGGAAACACATAAACTGAATAAATCTTGCAACAAAAAACCGGATGGCATGAATATTGATTACCCCATTCAAAAGTTTTTTACAACTAAAATTAAAAAAGGCAAAAAATGAAATTGTTTTCAGTCAAACATACCCAAATAAAAGTTTTTTACAACCAAAATAAAGAAGTTGTTCAAATTACTATTTTGTCAAATCTATGACACTTGTGTCAATCTTCTTTGGTTTTATCCATCGATTCCATTCGAGCCTCTTAGACCTTCTAACTCTTGGACGCTGAAGTGGACTGCCTTGTGCTTCATCTTCAACAACAGCTTCATTCACAACCTAACAAAGACACAACATTAGTACATAAATATTAAAAGAACTAAAAATAACATATAGTGCAAACTAAGTCTCTTTATAACCTCATTTTCAGCCAAAAGTGTATTTGCCTCTGCCTCATTTAAAGCATGGGACAAATCCTTCAATAACATATCACAATCATTAATCAAAAATTCACATTCAGGAATTACTGGAACAATTTGTTTGGTGCAATTTATTAATTGCTGATGACGGAAGGGAGTAATGAGAAACAGAGAAGAAGAAGATTAGCGGTCAGAATAATAAACCGCTTAGCTTATCGAGGAAGCTAGGCCATCCAAAAAAAAAAAAATCTTTATTGACATGAAAGTGAAATACATTATTTATGATCTAACTTAAAGAAATAAATACTTTTTTAAAATAACAAACATCTATGAATATTACAAATTTTGGAAAATTTCCTTATAAACAACATTTGTAGTTTCATTGGTGAGGTTTCCTTCATCATCGCACATTAATATCTTCAATCCATGGCGATTTGTGACCCTAGACAATGCAACGTATAACTGACCATGACTGAAAACAGGCTTCTTCAAGAAAATTCCGACATTTGAAAGAGATTGACCCTGACTTTTATTGATTGTCATTGCATATGACACAACCAACGGAAACTGTCGCCTCTGTAATTTAAATGGCAACCGTATATCTGCTGGAGTCAATGTCATTCTCGGAATAAATACAGTATCACCAACATTACTACCGTTTAGAACTTTCCCTTCGAGAACATGATTTCCGAGCCTTGTAATAATTAACCTTGTTCCATTACATAACCCTGAACAATGGTCAATGTTTCTCGCCAAAGAACCGATCAAAATGTACCGACCTTTAAATGTATTTCATGAGTAGGTAGACCAGACACTTGATAGTGTTTAAAAACTCCGTCGAATGAAGATCTTCAAAGAAACTGGAGTTATCTTCGATTTGCAAATAGAATCGGAACTTAAATAAGTCCTTTGTTCGATTGGTTGTACGAAACCATATAGGCATTAATGTTCTCAACCACATCCGGGGTTGGAGCAAGAATGGCTCTTCCTCAGTAAATAATCGGGATCATTAAAATGATCGGTGAAATTGGGATATGTGCTTTCAACAATAGACTTGATGAAATCATCTCGACTCATTAACAATCAAGTCATCAGGAATCTTTATTGTGGCTTCACCATCATTATCATTACCATATGACCCATCCCCAACACTCAATATCCACTACGAGAAAGCCTTGAGTTCTAAACCACTTTCATCATTTTCAATTTGTTGTAGTCTCATATTCTTGGAAAGCCTCAAAACTTTGACATGAGACCATAAATATGATGAATTGATCGTGGGCCATAACAACATCTTGTCTCGGTACCTTTAGGAATGACTGGAAGTATCTCGACGGAAGTCTCCACCCATAACCAATGTCTTGCCTCCAAACGGTTGATTCAAACTATACGTGTGATTGAACCTCATTATGTCCCTCAACGTTGTCCAAAGTGCTTCAAAACAATATCTATGAACCATAGGTGCTTCATCCCAAATTATAAGCTTAGTTTTAATCATAAGCTCACAAGAGGAGTACCTTGTTTGATATTACATGTTGAATCTTCATCCAAAGATAATGGAATTGCAAACCTGGAATGACCAGTACGACCATTAGGGAGTAAGAGTGATGCTATACCACTTGATGCCACATTTAATACGATTTCACCCTTAGATCGTAACGCCGATGAAAGAATCTTCCCACAAAAAAGTCTTTCCAGTTCCACCGTATCCATATAAAAAGAAAACTTCGTCCAACATCAAGATCAATGTCATTCATAATAAGGTTGTAAGCATGCCTCTGTTCGTCGGTACATAATTCCAATAATCGCTTGTGCTCGGCTCTCCAATGAATTTCTATCATAGTTCAACTCTTCTAAAATCATTCTATTGTTGTAAATAGTGGGATCAAAATCGCTTGGATAAGGCATATCAGGAAAGTCACGAAGGCTTTTTCCTCTGCTACGCAAAAGTTTTTCAATCTCCAAGAGAGTAAGATTTTTGATTTCTTCATCGCTTAGTTTAAGTCCTAGAAAGAAGAATATATATATTAACTTGGTATTAGAGAGTAAGTAAATAGTTTAGAATTAAGTTTCTATGGGAATTTGTAGAAGAGAACAAAATAAATAAAATATATTATAAATTATAAATTAAATTGGCTAGAGTATAATAGATTACCTTCATGATCTAAAAGACGTCTTTGATTGTAAAGAATGTCATCTGACAAAAATTCAAAGCAACTATGCCAAACATATTCAGGCCTTGAGTAAGATCCTGACATCAATAAACGGACAAACATGGTTCTCAATGATGAAGCACTTCCCCATTGACTTGCCTCTTTTATACCATCAACGTACTCCTTATCATCATCAAGCAAACCCAAAGCATAACATGCATCTCTAAAAGAACCATGTTGTTGATTACCAACACGTCTAATTTCCTCATAAGAAGTTGGACCGCGCACAAAATTAAGCAAAGTTCTCAAATAATATAATTCACCTTGTCCAGAGCTACAAAAATATACGACCAATCTTGAAACCACGTTTTCTAGGATCCCACCTTCTTTCTTTACTGATTCCAAACAAATTTTGTAGGGAACTCGGCATATGTCAAACTCTTTGCTAGATCTCCATATTTTTCATTTGCTTCCATCCATGCGGTAAACATACTTTCTCGTGAAGTTGGACGATCTAGCAACTGTGTCAATTGCATCATCATCTTGGAAGACAATATTTTGTTCACCCGGTAGATGGAAAGACGGTCTTTCAACGAAGGGTTTACGTAATGAATTTCATAACCCAACAATCTCCAAGAAGCTTCACAAGGTGATATGAATCTACAATCTAAGTAATTCTTAATCTCATCAACAATTGCTTTCTTTGCCATCATCATTAGTCAGTCTTACAAAATGTTACGGTAACTCTATCTTGTCCTTTGCTTACATATTTGCAAAGATATTTGATAGACCTTGACTGATTGCACCATTCAACATTGACATGAGCACCATATTTCATCAACAACACCCGATTGTGAGGGACTACATATCTGTCAAGGTTAACTCCCTTCACAACTACCGTACGACCATTTTCCGGGCGCTTGTAAAGTGCATATCCATCTTCATCAATGATTGTCTTCTCACGAAATTTCTTTGGAAAATATTTGGTGCAACGACCCTTAGCCATGCATGGAGAGTTATGCCTGCTTTCCCACAAGGACCATGAATCATCAAATCCTTCACGGCATTGTAATATTGCGGATCTATAGATTCATCCGAATCTCGCAGATATTATTTTGTCTATTCTATCTACAGTAGAATCATCGGGTTTACGATCAAGCCATAAGATGATATGAACATGTGGCGTACCACGTTTCGATACTCAATTGTGTAAATAACTGTAACAATTAGAAATTATAAAACATAAGTGATAGTAACATTAATTTTATATAATAGAAGAAATAAAATTATGTTAAAAAATATAAAATTCAATTCATAAAATGGAAAATTAGAGAAATGATAAGAGATGAAATAAATTCATACCGCTAGAACTTTTCCAAAGATTTCTTTCTTTTCTAGATCATCCATCAATTCATCTAACTTCGCTTTAAAAATACGGCACATAATATCGGCCCTATCTTGTGGTTGTTTGCCATTCTTTCTTAGGAATCGTTGAGCTTCAGGCCATTTTGGATTACATGTGAATGTAATTAAAAGATTAGGATAACCAATCCATCTGCAAATTGCCATTGCATCTTGATAATTTTGGATCATGAATCTCGCACCTCCAACAAAGGTAGATGGCAAACATATTCTTTTGCCACGAGTTGAAGGGTCATGTTCTCCCTTAGCAAGAGCTTTAGTCAAACCTTTATACATTTCACATCGTAGTTGCTTTTGATGTGTCCTCATAAAAGTCAAACGTCCTGCCTCGACCATTGTCCATGTATCAACTAAGTATTGTTGAAACAATCTTTCTGACCGAAAAATATTATCGTACTACGACTCTCTTTGATGCATCCTATAAGCAAAGTACTCTCTCATGCTCAATTTATAGCGTTTGCCATCTCGTTGATTCGGTTTGGACATCCACGAGAAAAATAGATTCTCGATAACCATCTTGTCCAAATAAAAATAGCAAGGGATATTGCAAGCCTAAGTAAGAAGGATGAAGCTCGGTTATCCTTTGAAGCAACCCCGTTGCGAGTCTCGATAACAATATCCCTCTCTCCAATTGAATTCTCGAAATCTCCGACCAATAACAATGCAACATCATCTTTAGTTGGTAGATCATAGCATCGACCATCGCTTTACGCCTAGCAATTAGTTTCGAGTCTCAAATTGGTTTCATTTTTTTCTTGCAAGGAGTCACGAACCATTCGAAATGACTTAACAAGAACATTATTCTCATCAAGAATCTTCTTCAAATCATTAACAATCTCTTCATGCAAAAGCTTCTTAATTTGATCATCCCTATTTTGTTTCATTAAATAAGAAAATGTAAATATTAAAAAAAACAAAATAATGATGCATTAAATAACACAAAAATAGTTTAGAAATTATAGACATACCCAATGCAACGAATTCTATTGTCAACTTCATGCTCCGTGTCATAAATATACAACTCGAGCAAATTTAGGAGGGTTCCCTTCAGGTTGGTATCAAACCACCAATGTAATGGTAGTTCGACCATATAATTTGAAAACACGTGGACTATTTCCCCTATTAACACCATGATCAATCTTACCTCCCATAGAAGTAAATGAGAACATCATATTATAGGATCGAATGTTTGACTTAAAAAGTCGACTTTTCTCGGAATCGCCATATAATAAATCTTTAAATAACCCGGAAGTTCGGGCATTGGAGGTAATTGAACTTTTCCATGCATACAACAACCGAGAATACTTTGGTGCCAACGTTGACTTGAAACGTTTATTCAACCTCTCCGCATACCAAAACATTGCATTGCAGATGGGGACATACGTGTAAAGGGTCACCAAAATCCATGTAATCTATATGGGAAAAGAATATTTATTAAAACTAATATAAAAATATAATATTGAACATAGTTTTGAACATAATATTATAAATAAAAATAATGTAAAAGCGTACCTCCGGTAAAATAATTATCATCATCCAAATTATTGAGATTAAATGGAACCGGGAAATAAATGAGCCTAAATAATTGGAAAAAATTAATATTATTAAAATAATTAAAAATAATGTAATAAAATTTCTTATATAAAGATAAAGATTAGGAAAACAGAATTACTCTTTCGTTTTCTATTCTTTATTTGGATCACAGTTCAATCTGGACTTTGAAGGCTTTTCTCGAGGAGTAGAATTAAAAACAATGGGTGATCGGAGGCGATATACGTATAAACACATAACTTTAAATTAGAAGTGAATTTAAAAAAATTAAAAACACAAAAAAATTACAAATGAAATTAGAAATTTGAAATATACTAATAATAATGGAAATATTTACCAATTTTGCTTTTTGACTTAGCGGTAGTAGGTGTAACAAATGAAAATCCTTCATCATTGGTCAAGTCAATTATTTCGACGACGGTGTCCCTATAAAAAAAGTAAAAAAGGGAATAAATTTTTAAGGCATTTGGGAAAGATAAAAATTTAGAAATGGGAAGGAATAGTTACCCTTTACTGATATTTTGTTTTTTTTAATAAATTGAGATTCATTGGCAGTCTTCAATTTTTGTGACTTCAAATTAAATACTTGTGAATCAGAAGGGGTGTTTCTTGCAGTAGTTCCATTACCATTGTTTGATATACTACTTCTTACCACATTCCCTGTCATATTAAAGATAAATGATTTTGTCAATAAGTGTTATAAATATTGACAAAAAAGAATATGTACCATTAGGTCCATTACCATTAGTTATATCTGAAAATGGCATGATTTGAGAAGATTGACGGGAACTTGTTGTCGATGAAGCCACAGGCATTATATTATGTTGAACATTATTTTCTGCAAAAAAAATGATATGTCAACAAAATAAAGCACAAAATAGGTACATTTTTTTTTGGCTTTAATTAATATATAAATGACACTATGAAACGAAAATTGTCTAGGAAATTTGTTAATAATAATAAAAAAAAAAGTAGAGTAATTTATAAGACAATAATATTGTAAAGCCAAATAAAATGATTGGAATAAACACACACTTTAACTACACAGTTGTTTTTCCCAAGCCCACCCAAAAAATAAAAACCAACCCATTTAAAAAAAAGCCCAAATCCAAATAAACTAACCTAATTTTCCCTACGTCTGGAATAGATTTTAGAACCATCCAGAACAAACCCTAAATTTCAACGCCGACCTATACCCTTTCGTTCCCAAACCAATACTCGATGAAGGGCGTCGAATATGAGGTTCCGATTATGAATAATCAAGGGTTGATTGATAAGATCGAGGGTGATTGTTTACGCCTGCTTCTCCTTTCTCTTCCAAAATTCAGTTCCCAATATTTCGAAGGTATAATTTCTAAGAACTACTTATCAATTTACTTTTTGATTGTAATTTTAATACTTGAATCTGATTTATGTCAAATATTTTTGAATCAAGGGGTTATTGTTTAAGACTCCATTTTTTTTTGATACCAAATTCAGTTCTTTGATTTCGAAGGTAAAATTTCTTAGATCTACTAATAAAATTACTTTTTAATTCACTTTTTAATTGTAATTTTAAGGGTTGGGACCAAGATCGAGGGTGATTGTTTACGCCTGCTTCTCCTTTTGAAGACACAATTCAGTTTACGACTCCATTTTTTTTTTTTAATCAAAATTCAGTTCTTTGATTTCGAAGGTAAAATTTCTTAGATCTACTAATAAATTTACTTTTTAATTTACTTTTTAATTGTAATTTTAATACTTGAACCTTTGATTTAGGTCACATATTTTTAATAAAGAGTCGTCTTCAATATATTTTTATTAGTTTCATCTCGTTTTAGGTCTAATACTTTGAATCAAGTTTGCTACTTTTTTATAAAATATAAGAATTATTGATCGAAGACTGCAAGAAACATTGTTATGATGTAATTTTGAAATCCTTTTTTTTTCAAATTGATTTTGTTGTCTAATGATTATAAATAATATCTTCATGACTGTGGTGTATTCAGAAAATGAACCCCAAATTTTTGATACGAATTTATTGGGAATGTATTTGCTTTAAAATAGGAAATTTTGACAAATAAATGAAACCCTTATTTAGGATAACTAAAAGCTTACTGTATGTAATGAGACTAATAAAAATAAAAATTGATAAGAGAAAAGGACAAAAGTCTAATATATATATTAAACATAAATAGAAAAAAAATACAAACCGACATAAAACAAAAAAAGAAATACGAATAACAGAAAATAAAACTTGATTTAGTGAACAAAAGAACCACCCTCCCCACCATAAGAGCCAACAGATGCCCCACCACCACCCACCATCACCGCTTATCAAAAGGTTTCTTCTTCAAATCATTCTTTTTACAAAGAGGGGGATCAAGAGAACCAAATAACTCTAGGATGTTCCTAAAGTATTCGGCTAAGGCTCTATGCTCTCCCCTAGATGCATTAGAAAAATTAGATGACCTGCTAGCATCGATAGCGTCTTTATAGCTGAGTGAGTTGTGACCCATACGTCGCAACTTACGACCCGATCTGAGCTTGAATGGGCATACGTAGGACATTTTAGAGCGTGCATCGTTATAGTTTGGTATACGAATGTGCCCAAAGTGAAGTTTCTTAGTGGTTTCGGAGAATGCATGATTCTGCTCCTCGGTGTCGAGAATCAATTTCTTCGAAAGAGGAGCCATTTTCATCACACATTTTGCAGTTCTAGAGAACAACTAAGGATGGAATTATAGAAGGGATGATATTGGAAGGGTAGATACATATATATACCCAAAAAATGACCAAATCCATATTGATGAGTAAAGATTAATTACCAACAACCTGTTATAGGGAAATGGTGAACATTAAAGCCAAATACATACATTAAATACACTAATAGCGGCTGTAGGTTAATAATGTAAAGATATCTGTCATTAATATAAGGATTACATCTTGGAAACTTGAGTAATCATTACACATGTAGACCTAGTTGCTTTCTATAGAGTTACTAACCTATGATGCATTTATTAAATTTGCAGACTTCTATTTAATTAATAAATAACACAGAAATATTAATGTTCAGTGAATGGTAAACACTGTTTAAAATGTATAATTTGTTTAACTAACAAAAACTCTTTTAATGTATAAATAACATACACTCTTTTAAATAACTTAAGTAAATATAAATGTTTATTGTAATTATAATTAGATAGAAAAGTACTAACAAAAAAATTTAATAGCAATCTAGTATTAAAACGTAATTATTTTTTAGAAATAACTGATTATAATGAAAAAACAGAGATAGAAAAATAAAAAATAAACTTGGAATTTGTAGTATAATCTTCATCCTCTTAAACTTCAGCCGAGAACTAAACAAATAAGAGGTGAAATGATAATAGAAAATGGTAAAAATATAGTTTTTTATTTGTGAAAAAAATAAAAAAATGGAAAAAATATAGGACATACCAGTATCATCATTTTCAGACTTCCTCTTCTTGCATATTATCATTGACTTTGTGATCTTCATTTCTCTTGTAATACTTAATATTGCAGTTTGTTTTTTGTAAGATAATAGAATTTTATAACCTGATTGGAGTTTAGTAAAAAACTATTCCTAGGCGTGATATACACTTATATAAAGGAGTCAAGTGATTATGGGAGTGGAATTCAAAGAGTCAAGTTAACCTAGACATAAGAATTGTACTTAAAGCATTTTTTAAGCTACAATATTAGGTATAGATAATCTAGTGTAATTGAACTATTATTGATTTAACAAAAAGTTAATTTTGATGTCATTTCGATTAACATAAGTGGTTTTCATTACGAATGGCGTAAATAAAAAGAATGTATTTTTAATGAATCATTATGACTTAGAATTTCCATAAATTATAATCTATTTTATACGTATATTAATTGTGGATACTATATTTGATTTAAAAAACTGTTTTAATAAACATTAATTTCTTCATAAGATGATTGGATACATGACTAAATGACATTGCAAAAACATTGTACACGAAAAATTGATATTTATGTTTTGAGAATTTTTATTAGAAAACGACTTACATGAAAAGAAGGTACTTTAATAGCATCATTGAAATGTAAATCATTTGTAACTAAAATTATATGACATAAAGAGTATAGATAATATTTTTTGAGTCGTAATTGATTTTATTCTAACAAAATGTTTGATTATGCATTTTGTTTTCCAAGTACTGCAGATAATTTTTGTATGGAGATCTACCATAGTGGACTTATGTTAGAGGAGAAGTAAGTTTATCTTATATACATCTTCCATTGTCTTCATTCAAATTATAAACTTTAAAATGGACAATTTGAGAATTCATTGAATACATTTTGCCTTAAAAACATAATCAAGGATATGATGTTCATGTATTTTAATTTGAAATGAATAAAGTAGACACATTGATTGAGAATTAAAAATGATTGAATAAGGTTGCTCAGATTTTATGTTTAGCAAACTTATTATTGTGATTTGATTTTTTAAGATTTCCTTGATTATTTGTTTAGAGGAAAACATGATTAGGGATTTGATTTTAAGGAATTTTTAAGTGAAATGATTTAGTTGGTAGAAATAAGTTTAATAGGGGGAAAGCATTATAATTTGAACAATAATAACATGTCAGGTAGTATAAAATTGATATCTAAAAAAAAACAAAAAGTAAATGTAAAAACACTTTAACCTTCAAAAAAAAGGATATAAGTGAAAACAAAATGCATAAAACTGTTATAAAATCTAAATTAAAAAAAAAGAAAACCCAAAATGAATTACAAATCCACAAATTACAAATCCCCAAATCAGACAAAATAACACAATTGTTCAAATGATAATGTTCCAATAAAATTCACCAAAAAACACTAAAGACTGTAAAATTTTCAGTCTTTCTCAATCTTGATTTCCTTACAGAATGCTTGAATCCCATCCTTGTTAGATGATCCACCATCACCTGTTAATGTGCTTGTCGCAGTGTCTTCAAATGACAAAAATCTCCTCTTCAAGCCAACATTTTCTGGGGTCTTCTCTTCATTATCACCACAAGAATCATTTATCTACATTACAAAAATGATAAAAGTAAGAAAAAAATAAAATAAAATTTGAAATGAAAAATAAAATTAAATAACTTTGTCAAGTTTATTACCTCAATAACTTCATCACCAGCCTCCTTAATAGCTGCTAATACATCAATCCTCTACAAAAAAAGAGAACAACATTAATAAAGAAAACCATTTAAAGTACATTTGCAATGGTTATTTCAAAACCTAATACAAACCTTTTTGACCTTAATTTTTTCCTTAATATATTTATCCACCAAAGATTTCCCATGAAAGCAGGATCCAGAAGAATAATTTTGATCTTTACCACTTAAATTAACATCCCTCAAATGAACCTTGAAAATAGCAGTTTTGCCTACTATGGCAATGATTTCATCTGGACAATGGGGTAAACAATATTCCTTTTTTCCACTTTCTGTAATCTGAAAGAAATGAAAATAAGTGAAACTATTAGTAGATAAAATATTAAATAAATGACTTCAATTTAATAAAATGAAATTAAATTATTTTTAAAAACCTTAATATAGTGGTCCTTTAGCTCCACGGCAGATTGACCAACCAATGTTTCACAAAGATTCCGTCCCATAGCATGAATTTCGCCGTCTCATCACCGTAGTGAACATTCACCTTCACTTTATATCTTGGAATGGCCTTGGTTATATTGTTGTTACAACCTTTGCAAAAATAACCGCTTTCAACAGAATCCAACTTATGCATACAAACCTTACAACTAATAAAAGACCAACATCCATCAACAAATACTTCAGAAATTTGACCTATCACCCAAAAGTATCCCTCCTTCAAGATATAAAAAGAAATGAATGAAGATACGAATTCCTTTAAACATGAACAGGAAACAGAAATAAAAGAGCAAAATTATTTAAAAAAAACCTCCTTGCATTCCAAAGATCGGCTACGGTCAACGTTAGCCAAACCACTTTCAAGTTCATCATAAGCTGGAATAAGCATTAGATGACTCAATTTGACTGATCTTATGAGAAGATCCAGATTCAACTGCAAACAAACTATGAAATTTGGAAGAGAAAATATATTAGCATATTAGCACATTAGAATATTAATATAAAAGATGAAAAGGTAAATAAAAAAAAATAATCAATGAACAAATTTACTACCTTTTCGGTTCGGCAATTTACGGAACAATAGGATCAACATGTAGTTTAGTAGCAAAAAATGCATTTGAGATTGAAATTTTACCTAAAATCATATAATAATAGTTAGTTATATTCACATCAGAATAATGAGGAGATAATTTATACTATAGAACAATATGGTATAGAATACATTACCATCATAACTTTTTGGTTTACACAACTGAATCAAAACAATCAAAGGAGAATCACCACATGTTTCAATGAGACTAAACATCTCATCGGCATAATCACCCCAAAGAGTACGAGTTTAAAGAGTTGTTCTGAGAGGAAAAAAAAATTTGTCAATAAAGGAACAAAAAAAATTACAAATAGTACATCAAACTGTGAAACATATATACTTCAAATGAAATAAGTAATTACCCAATGTCCTCTAATACGACTTCTATTAACTTTTCACCTGGACTTGTACGTTGGTTGTGAATATGTTTCACTTTGCTTTTTCTGACCAATCTCCCAACAACATCTAAGAAAAGGTTAAATTTAAAAAATTAATGTAGAAAAAAAAAGGAACTGGATAAAAAATAGTTAAAATAAGAAATATAAATACCTATCAAGCCACAATCATCAACATCCGTTAAAGCTAGTAAATCTGGAAAAGACATTAGGGAAAAAAACCTTTTTTGGGAAACTTAAGCCCGTAACTGAATAAATATCAGTACTGTTAAAGAAGATGATTTTCAAAGGATGTTCAGTAATGCGATACTTTCCCCTGTTTTCAACCACACTGAAATTAGAAATGTAATATACTGCACATTCATTCATTTTAGGACCATATTTATGCATAAACATTTTGGGAATTGTTGCTTGAATCCTTGCACCCTGAAATATAAAAAAAAAAGTTTCATAAGATGATGTAGAAAGAAAGAGTTCTTCAACTGAGACTACATCTTTGCATATAACAAAATGTGTAACTTACCTCTGAATCCACAAGAATTAACTCGAAACTTTCAGGTATCTTCACACTTTCTCTAACTTGAACTTTGTACTTCCTAGCCACACGAACATTGATAACCCAGTCAGATCTTCCCCTACGAAGGTCTTTTAATAGTGATGCAGGAACAGACATTGTTGAATGAAGATGAATGAAGAAGAAGAGAGAGAAGTAAAAGAAGAAGAGAAAAGAACAAATTTGAAATGGAACTGTGTAACTATTTATATGTGATGTAAAACGATTGGACTTCAATTCTTATTTACATATTTTAATTTTTTATTGCCTGGGACTGTAAAAATAATTAAGGGACTGTAAGCAATTGTTGCCTTCTTTCATTTTCGAATTGGAGTTGTAATAAGTATATAATTATTAGGAACTGTTTTTAAGTAGAAATTATATTAAATGTTCATTAGAAATTCGAGACAGCATGCTTGTTAACTTAATGGTGAATCAGGTTAGTATTAATTACACAGTTTAGGAATACGAAGCATTTTTATTTCCATATTTAGATTTCAGTTTTCCCGCTCAAATTTCTGTTTTAGGAAAGAATCCTTATTCACTTCAGCCATTATATAGTTATAGATTAGAGAGAAACTAGTTTTCTCATAATATTGAAAGGACATTTTATAACATTTGAAAGAAACTAGTTTTTTCGTAACATTGAAAGGAGAAATTAATTTCCCCAAATATAATAAAAAAATTTCCTTAGCATTATGTTATATAATAAATAAATTATTAATATTTTTTTAAATATATTTGCAAAACTGTTTCATGTACCGTGATTTTTTTTTTATGAAAGAATTGCAGAAGGAAGCTTCAAACAATAATTGAAAAGTTTTGAATCTATACAATTTTGTTCATCTAATTAAAATTATTCAATTGAAATTGATTTGAATTGTTCAAGTTTCAGCATAAGTTGATTAAACACCAGATTGCACTAATAAAACACCAAGTTCATGAAATAAAACATCAAGTCTTACTACTAAATACCAAGTAACTAAACTAAAATACCAGATTGCACTAATAAAACACCAAGTTCATAGAATAAAACCTCAAGTTTCAATACTAAAACTTCAAGTTTCTGCATAACTTGATTAAACACCATATTGCACTAATAAAACACCAAGTTCATGAAATAAAACATCAAGTCTTACTACTAAATACCAAGTAACTAAACTAAAATATCAGATTGCACTAATAAAACACCAAGTTCGTAAAATAAAACCTCAAGTTTCATTACTAAAACTTCAAGTTTCTGCATAACTTGATTAAACACCATATTGCACTAATAAAACACCAAGTTCATGGAATAAAACATCAAATCTTACTACTAAATACCAAGTAACTAAACTAAAATACCAGATTGCACTAATAAAACACCAAGTTCGTAGAATAAAACCTCAAGTTTCACTACTAAAATGCCAAGTCACTAAACTAAAATATTATGTTTCGTAACCCTAGCTTTCATGGCATTTTTATTCGCTGTATGTTTTACTCTCATTTTGCTTAAAATTGAACGGTAAGTGTATAGTTATTATGAATATGACAATAGGGTCACATGAATAAATAATTATTAAAAAAAAAATCATTTTGAAAGTGTGTATTTTTAAATGAAACACTCAAAATAAAATATTGCGTCTTTTTTAATGGGACGGAGAGAGTATTGAGTAAGGGTAGTGGCCGGTAGGGGGTAATTTTGTTATTTTTCTCGGAGAGCAAGTACTTTGATTGGACAATGCATGTGATAAGATAATGGGCGGGTGAAGAAAGGAGCTTTTAGGAATTACAGTACAAATAAATGTTTCTACAATAACAAAGATTTTCAACTGTTTCATGTACCCTTTTTTTATTGAAAAACAAGACTTTTTATAATATTGGGAGAAACCAGTTTCCCCCAAAAATTTCTGATTTTTCACACACGCCTCGATAAAACAAAGATATAAATGCCCAATTTAGGAAATGACATTTGAATAATTTTTCAGACACCCTCGATAAAACAAAGACATAAATGCCCTTTTTTCTTTGCACGCATCGTTCGTAAGACTGAACCCAAGTCTCGAACAAAAAACTATATTTTAGTCACAGTTACTAGACTTTTTGATATTTCGGATTAGCTATTAAACTCAAAATAGTTTCAGTCTCGTTACTTCGGTCTCAAAACTTACAAATTAATCACTGAGTTTTTCAGATCATTACAAAAATCGTTAGCCTTTCCAAAAACACTTTCATATTTTTTTATATTTTTCACATTATTACACTCTAATTAAGTCACTTATTTATCAAAATGTCAAAAGTTAAGTCACTTATAAATAGAAATGTCACCCAAGACATTTATTTACAGAACTGAAGAGCATTATCAACGTCATTGATTGCAACAGTGATTCATATTGTTTAAAGTTATCATTAGTTTTTTAAACTGAAGAGCATTATCAACATCATTGATTGTTAAGCAATCGCTTTGATTAAGATATTTATACTCGCTCACCATTTTCAGGTTTGGCCTATTTGCACACTAATCTCGAGAACTGTTTAGAAAGTTTCAGACAGTAACTAAGCATAAAAGTAGTGCAAGATAAGTCCATAATCAAGCAAATTCGAGTCACTTGATTCTCCATCTTTTAATGATTAATTTTAGATTATATGGAAGATTGATTGAATGTCTGGGCCAATTTCCCATTTTCTCTAAATCAAGCCATCAACCTTTCAGTTTACCCATTCTTTTTTTTTTTTTTTTGATTACCCAGGTTCCCAGCTTCACCGGATCAATCCTGGATCACCAGGTACCGGCCCCTCAGTATGCTGGCGGAGGTAAATCGCGGCAGCCAGGGTGGCAGCACCCCTTATACTCCTGGCCCCAAGGGAGCCCTCCTACAACGCGGCAGTTGAACTCCCCACACTGAGGTTGCAAGCCCAGCAATGCTGCTTCCTTAACTGCACGGATGTGCACCGGGGGACTCCAAGGCTCCTGAAACCCAATGGAAGAATTAAATCCACAAGATCCCCCCAGGGGGGATCGAACCCCGGACCTTCCCGTAGAAAAGCCGGCCATGATACCACTTGGCCAGGAGACCGTTGATAGTTTACCCATTCTTTGCCTTAATTCCATCAGGAGCAAGGTTAAATCATTTATAATAACTAGTGTTGGTACAAGTGCACCAAAGATTGTGAAGTTCTAGTTCTATCGGGTTATTGTACGAATATTATATGAACGAATTATGAAGTGCAAGTTATATACTTGCGGGAATTATATGTTGTAGGTTACATATTTATGCAATCTGCGTATTTGTGATTCGCATTCATGAGTGTGTAATTGATATATCAATTTAATTTATTCATTTGCGATTTACACATTTGGGTGTGTAATTTATATACTTGTGTAATTTATTGATGTAAAGTAAACACAGTGAAATTAAAAGAATAAAAGGATAATAGATTAAATCCTCGCAAAAGGAGTAAAATCGATTAAAGAACAGAGGGATATGATCAAACTCTCGCAAGAGAATTTAACCTAATAATCAACCGAAGAAGATTATTCTGCAAAGCCAATTGATGACTTTAAAATAAACACCAGAGTGTAAAACTTGCAAAAGAATTCAATTGATAAAAAGGTCTAAGTTTTCTAAACTCCAAAACACGTATAAATACTCTCACACAAACCTAAAGCAACTTGAAAAAGGAAAAAGAAAAACAATCCTAATTAATCACGTCAAAACAGGAAACAAAATCAATCGTAATCAGCTAAACTGCCTTGAGCACGAGTCGTTCTCTGCATCACGAGTTGTCCCAAGCTTTAGCACTCGTGGTACGAATCGTGAAGAAAAAAACACTCGTGCTGATCTTCATAGGCACGACTCGTGCTTCCTAGGACGAGTCGTCCCCCGTGTCTGTTATTCCTCTCTTTGCTCTGCTGCCTTTTGCGTCAGCTCCCGTTGCCAAAGTTGGTCCATCTTGTGATACATCATTCTCCCCCCCCCCACTTCAAAAGGATTCGTCCCCGAATCATCATCCAAATAAACAGGGACATTCGGATAGAACGCAACCAAATCCGATACATTAAACGTGGGAGAAATGTTTCACCCATCCGGCAAATCCACAATATACGCATTGGCATTGATCTTAGACAAAATCTTGCGCGGCCCAATCTTCTTGGGGTGAAGCTTACTATAAGTCCCTTATGGAAATCTCTCCTTCCGCAAGTGAACCATAACCAAATCACCAACAGAAAATTCCTTCAGTCGACGTTTCTTGTCCGCGACTGCTTTATACTTCGCATTAGACTCTTCAATGTTCTTCACAACCTCCCTTTGCACCGCATCAAACTTATCTATCATATGCTCAGCAGCGATACTATACCGTGGTAGTTTCGGTAAAGGAACCAAACCAAGGGTATGAGTAGGAGGTCGTTGATAGACAATCTCGAAAGGGGACTTCTTGGTAGTGCGATTTGGGATATTATTGAAGGTAAACTCTGCTGTAGCCAAAACCAAATCCCACTTCCTAGGATTGTCACTACACAAATAACGTAGCATACTACCCAAAGAACGATTAACCACTTCCGTGTTAGTGTAATCTGCAGGTGATATCGTAGATGATTTCCCAAGTGATATCGCAGATGATATCCTGGACTGAAACTTATATAGTTGTATATTTCTTGATTATTTGATTAATGAACTAACGTGCTAATATGGTCTGTATAGTCTATAGTTTATGATTATATTTCAGGATACAATAGCATCAAAGAAGGAGCTAGACACGTGTGGAAATTGGAAGAAATGAATTAATACATTTTATGTATTAATTTGTAATTTTGGCATTCAACAACAACACGTATGGAGACTTTGTCAAAGGTTGTTGCTGAGTTATAGAAGAAGTACAAGGATGATAAAGCAAAGGAGTACAAGGTGTGGAAGCATGGCTTGAGGATTCAACAACTCGGTTGCTACAAAATAGGAAGTGGGAGCTAGAATTGTGGAAACAAATTAACCCACTCTCCCTACACTTCCTCCACGTGCAAGACCAGCCCCAAGGCTGTTATTGGAGTAGCCTTCAAGTATTTGAAGACTATAAATAAGCTTGGAAGGTTTATTTGAAGATATGCCAATTATTTCATCACATTCACACCTTCGAAAAGCTTAGAGATAGAGTTCTTTGTTTGGTTCTTTTTAAATCCTTTCTCCCTTGTAATTTCGCACTTGATTACTTTGGTATCAAGGTGTGTGAAGGCTAGGATAGGATTCTGTTCTTTATCTCTTGTTCCATAGAGCTCAAAATAGATATAGCTATAGGGAACTTTCGGCTTTGTAAATTCATTCATAGTGTTTATAAAGTCTTGCCTAAGAGGCACTCTCAAGTTATATTTACATAACTTGAGAAAAACAATTTTGGTGTTTTATTCCGCTGCAAACTCTTTTACAAAATTGTTTTATTTTCGAAGTGTGTGTGTGTGCCATCCCAAGTGCTATCGTTGGTGCTGTTATCACCTTGGATATCACTTGTGATTCAAGCCGTGACAATTTCAATTGGTATCAGAGCCTCTCACTTGACGATACTAAGTGTTTGGTCCTCTTTATCATGGCTTTTGATCCTGCAAATCCAAACCAAAAACGTCTTCCTGTTTTAGATGGTTCGAATTATGCATATTGGAAAATTCGCCTTCGCTCGCATATCAAATCAATTGATCTTCGAGCATGGCGATCTATAGTTCATGGGTACTCTCTTCCACTCTTACCTCCCGATGAGGATGGTGATGTTCGTGTTAAACCCGAAGGTGAGTGGACGAATGAAGAGATCACTCTAGCTAACTATAATGAGAAAGCTCTTAATGCTATCTTTGAGTGGGTTGACATGCATATTTTTAAACTTATTCAAAATAGTTCCACAAATTTCAAGAAGCTTGGGATATTTTACAAAGGTTTTGTGAAGGTGATTCTAGTGTGCGTGAAAACAAACTTAGAGGTCTTACCGGCAAATTTGAAAGGTTGAGAATGGGTGAAAGTGATACCATTTCCTCTTATTTTGAAAAATTGTTTGACATTGCTAATGAGTGTCAACTTTTAGGTGAACCTTTTACAAACAAACAATTGGTTTCAAAGGCTATTAGAACTCTCCCCGAGCGTTTTAATATTAAGGTTTCATCTATAGAAGAGGCTCACAATCTTTCTACTATGAACATCAATTCCTTAATGAGCATTTTAAAAATTTTGAGTCAAACCTTGCCGAGCAAAGTGAAGCTTCTAAGGGCAAGAGTGTTGCTTTAAAAGTTCAATCCTCTAGTGGTTCAACTAATGAGGATGACGAAATTTTTGAGGAATTAGGTGAAGATGCCAAAGGTTGCCTTACTTACCAGAAATATAACTCAATGGTGAGAAAATTTAACAAAGAAAATGTGCAGTAAAGGCTAAAGAGCAACAAGCCAAGGTGTACAATTCAATGCCCAAGAGGACATTTCCATCTACTCGTAAAGGTGGTCCCATAAGGAGAGCATCATCGTATCAATCCAGATCTCGATCCAAAATACCTTGAATCAATCCAATGTCATGCTTGCTCTGGATGGGGTCATTACTCAAATGAGTGTGCTAACACTCTAAGGAAGATGGGAAAGAACCTATGGGTTTCTCAACGACAATGAGGATGAGGAGACCAATCAATCAAGATTCGGATCAAACAAGAATGGTGGTCACAAACCGTGACTCGATTCTGTC
Source organism: Adenophora triphylla var. japonica (assembly GCA_022495995.1). Classification (NCBI taxonomy): domain Eukaryota; kingdom Viridiplantae; phylum Streptophyta; class Magnoliopsida; order Asterales; family Campanulaceae; genus Adenophora; species Adenophora triphylla. Next base: position 102,171 of record JAFEMH010005910.1, read on the forward strand.
AGTGATACCCTGTGTGATATCCAAATGGGATAGCACCCGAGATATCATCCAACAGTATACAGTATTTAAATTTGATAAATGTTGTTTATTTTGTGGGTTCTGTTAACATGGATGCAAGTTGTTCACAAGATGAGAAGGAGTTCAAGCAAGGATGAACTCATTTGTGGTCTTAAGAACCTTTGCAAAGAATTGGTGGATGAATGGAAGAAAGAGAACAAGAAGGTGATCTCTCTCGTCCAAAGAGGTTCAAGACCTAACCGATGGCTTGACTAGATTGGAAGTTCAACTCACAAAGAAGGATGTGGAGCCGGACAAAGTCAAGAGCAAACTTACTCTTGCCGAGACAACATTCAAGAAACTCAATACGAGTTCTACCAAGTTAGATGCAATTCTTGGGTTGTCCAAACCACTCAAGGCGTGTATGGGTTTTCAAGAGTCTTTAAATGCTATTACATCTACTTTGTCTAATACGTAAGATAAGTTAATTTTTGTTAAAGAAAGAGATCATGTTGAACCAATATCTTCGATAAGTCTTCCGACAAGGTAAAAATATGTAACTACTCGTTACTCTACCGGACATTTGAAAAATGATTGCAAAACTCTCTTAAAGAAACAAATTCAGCTTCCTCGCGTGATACCCGAAGTGCTACCTAGCATGTCGATATCACCGTCGAAGAAAAATTATCAAAGTAGGAAAGTGTGGAAACCTAAGTCTAATCTGATATGTGATGTTGTATGCACCGCCTTAAAAACTAATGTTCAAGGTTCATGGTATTTGATAGTGGTTGTTCTCGTCATATGACCGGAACAAAAATATTTTTAAAGGAATATGAACCTATTCAAGGTGGTAGTGTAACATATGGTGGTGGTGGCAAGAGTAATATAGTAGGAAAAGGCGTATTAAATGTACCCGGATTTCCCGCTTTGAAAAATGTTTTGCATGTTGATGGACTCGGTAACTAATTTAATTAGTATTAGCCAACTTTGTGATGACAACCTTGAAGTAAAATTCAATAAAAACACTTGTGAAGTTTTTGATTGTACCAATAACTCGTGTTATGACCGGTACTAGGTCAAGTAATAATTGTTATCTTGTTGAGGATAAACAAGTGTGTCATTCTCCGTGAGGGTTGATGATGCTACCTTATGGCATCAAAAGTTGGGTCATGTCCATTTTCGTAACATTGTGAAACTCATTAATGCCGAAGCTATAAGAGGTATACCTAGTCCGGACATTAGTACAAAAATCATATGTGAAGATTGTTTAAAAGGTAAACAAACACGTGCTACCCATAGTGCTACCCAACATAATGAGGAGTATTCTGGGACAACGCACCGTTTTCAATTAATGCATATGGATTTAATGGGTCCAAACTTGAGGTAGACAGCTTAGGAGGTAAGAAATATACTTTTGTAATAGTTGATGATTTTTCTAGATTTACTTGGGTATATTTTTTAAAAGAAAAATCGAAACTTTTGAAAAGTTTAAAGTCTTACATGCTAAAATCAAAAACATGTTTTCTCGCTCTTATCATGCGAATAAGGTCCGATCATGGAACGGAGTTTGATAATTCATTGTTCTTTACTTTTTGTGAATTAAAAGGAATTAAACATGAGTTTTCTCGCTCCTAAAACACCTCAACAAAATGGGGTGGCCGAAAGGAAAAATAGGACCTTACTTGAGATGGCACGTGTGATGTTGTTTTCAAAAAGAATTTCAAAAAGATTTTGGGCCGAGGCCATAAACACACTTTGTCACACGGCCAATAGGGTTTTTCTAAGACTCGGTACTAGAATGACACCTTATGAAATTTTGAATGGTAGGATACCAAAGGTTCATTATTTTCATACATTTGGGTGTGTGTGTTATGTTCTAAATGATCGGGATTACTTAGCTAAATTTGACTCTAAAAGTGATAAGGCTATATTTCTTGGGTATGCTCAGACAATGAGCATATAGGGTTTATAACCTTAGGTTAAAAACCATTCAGAATCAATTAACGTTGTTTTTGATGATTTAGCAAGTGTTACAGTGATGGAGTACAGAATCTCCATTAATATTGCCGGAAGAACTGAGAATCAAAATCAAGTAAGTGATACCCCTGTGTGTTGGCCAAAGTGTTGCCACCGATGGGATAGCATCTCCGGTATCACCCAAGACCAATCCAAAGAATCGAAAGGATGAACAATGATGATGATGATCATGTGCATGAAGACTTGAGAAGGGATCCACCACCTAGGATCAAGAGACCATCCTTCCTCTCAAATTATTGGAGAAGCTAGTGAAGGGGTACAAACAAGGAACAAAGGACATTTTAGTGACCGTGAAATGGCAAGGTATGTGTGTATGTCCACCACATACCACAAGGTAAAATATTCCTGCTTTGTTTCTTCTTTAGAACCCAAAAATATTTCAAGCTTTAAAAGATAATTTTTGGATACAAGCCATGCAAGAGGAACTTGACCAATTTGCTCGTAACGAAGTTTGGTGTTTAGTACCACGTCCTAGTAATACAAATGTTATTGGTACTAAATGGATTTTCAAAAACAAATCGATGAGCAAGGAAATATTGTTAGGAACAAAGCTCGTCTCGTAGCACAAGGTTACACCCAAATTGAAGGTGTTGACTTTGATGAGACCTTTGCTCCCGTTGCTAGAATAGAATCCATAAGACTCCTCTTGGCTATAGCTTGTTTTCTAAAAATTACTTTGTTTCAAATGGATGTTAAAGCCGCCTTTTTAAATGGTTATTTAAAAGAAGAAGTTTTTGTTGAACAACCAAAAGGATTTGAAGATCCTAATCTACCAAACCATGTATATAGACTTGATAAAGCTTTATATGGCTTGAAACAAGCTCCACGTGCATGGTATGGTCGCTTAACCTCTTTCTTACTTGAATATGGATTCACAAGAGGTGAAGCGTATAGGACCTTATTTATCCTAAGGCATGGCAAAGAAATAGTCATTGTTCAAATCTATGTTGATGACATAGTCTATGGCTCTACTTCTCAAACGTGTTTAAAAGATTTTGTAGAGGCTATGACATCAACATTTGAAATGAGCATGATTGGAGAGTTAACATTCTTTCTAGGCTTGCAGTGTGAAACAATCAAATGAAGGAATATTCATTTCACAAAGCAAGTATGCAAAGAGCCTAGTAAAAAGGTTTGGGTTGGAAGGAGCAAAAAGTTCAAAATCCCCATGTGTTCTTCTCTCAAACTTGGTAGAGATCAAGTAGGCGAGGATGTTGATCCTACTCTTTATCGTTCAATGATAGGTAGCCTTCTCTATCTCACTTCTAGTCGTCCCGATATCATGTTCGGCCGTGTGTGTTTGTGCACGTTATCAAGCCAATCCTAAAGTCTCTCACCTTAATTCTCGTCAAAAGATAATTAAATATGTTTCAGAACAAGTGAATTAGGGATTTGGTTTAGTAAGGATACTAATACCAATTTGGTTGGCTTTAGTGACTCGGATTGGGCAGGGATATGGATGATAGGAAGAGTACTAGTGGGGGTGTTTTTACTTGGGCAACAATTTAGTTTCATGGTATAGTCGTAAACAAAATTGTGTTTCTCTCTCCACACTGAGTCCGAGTATGTGGCACCGGTAGTTGTTGTTCACAACTTATTTGGCTAAAACATATGTTAGATGACTATGGCCTAGAGAGTAATTCTTTGACTATGTACCGTGATAACCTCGAGTGCTATCAACATTTCAAAAACCCAGCTCAACATTCCCGTACTCAAACACATTGACATACGTCATCATTTTCTTAGAGATATGGTAGATAAAGGCCTAATTAATATTGATCATATTGATACTAAGTATCAACCGCCGACATCTTTACCAAGGCCTTAGACCACGAGAGATTTTCTAGTTTGAAAAGATCTCTTGGTCTTTGTAATCTCTCGAGTCTGCTCGTCTCGTGCTACCCCAAAGTGATGTTATCACTTAGGGTAACACTTGTATATTAGTGTATTTTTTTTTCTTCTTTGGTTATTTACTTAAAAAAAAAAAAAATACTTTATTATTTGTTTATTCTAGCTAGCTTAGTTCTAACTGTGGCACATGCTGACCTTTTTGTTATGGTAGGTTATTATTTAGGTTAGCACGTCTGATATCATTCCCCTTCATATGCTTAAAGTGACAAAGTCACTAATATTTTCTTTTTGATACATAAAAGACAAAGGCATTTATCCATTCTATTCTCTCGAGCTCGGGGCACGGTGTTCGTTGCAACGATGTACTCTTGCCAATGAGAATGTATGAGGTGATGTATGCCGAGTATTAGGGACATGGAGTTCACTACTACAGTGTACCCTACTTGAAAGGCATAGATCACTTGGTCTCTACACTTGAAATATAACTTGAAGCACGGAGCTCGTTACTACGTTGCTTTCTTGTTTAAAGAAGTGTATTGAGACGTGTTTAACAAGCAATGTACTTAAAAAATTATATATAGGCATATAATGCCTAAAGTGCATGAAAAATGCTCAGCTTGTTATGCCTCAAGTGTTTGAAACTGAAAAAATATTTATCAAGGGGTTTTATATCATATGTGCTATCCTACGTGTTGCCATCATTGCCTTAACACATTAGTATGTGCTATATTAGTTTTTTTATTATTATTTTCGAAATATTGTTGATTAATTTCTCAAAATCTGAAAGTCTTTTTAATAAGAGTTTACGATTTTGAAAACGTCTTCAACAAGTTTCATTTATTTTTGGTAAACATAAATTAGTAACTAGCCCATACTTATTTTAATTTGTGCATATATTATCTTGGGCCTAGTTACAAATTTGTTTTACTTATTTTTATTTCTTTTTACGTTTTACTTAAAAAAAAAAAAAACATTTTTTTCTCTTTTTTTTTGCAACCGTGTTGTTTGTTTAAAAAAGTATTGAGGTTTTAAAAGATGTGGTTAGGGTTTACTTTGGAATTGTGTGGATAGGGATTAGTTTGAGAATAAATAGGGGTAGATTAGATAGGTTTTTAAATGTCAAATCAAATTAAAACTTTGTTCCCCATTTAATCTCTTCCTTCCTATTTTCTCTCAACCTCCTCCGTATCTCTCTCTATCCGTTACCCTCACCTCTCTCTAAAACCCTCGTTCCAACGCCTTCTTCTCTCCCAAAATCCTAGGTCAAAATACGTTCCTAAATTTCCCTAAAATCTCCATGGCATCTCCATCCAAGACCAATACCGAACCATCTCACACGGACCAAATGGACATCTCACCTAGCATTGCTCCATCCGTGGCATCTCGCGTGGCCATGGAAACTTCCCCAATGATCACTCCAAGCTCTTCTCCACCAACAATGGCGATTGTTCCTACCTCTGGCCCCATTACCTCGTTTGATCAAGGCATTCCTAAGGTGACTCTCATCCCTACCGAGCCAAAAAGGAAGAGGAAAGCCCCAACTGCCAAGCTGTCTCCCCAAATCGCAAAAAGGAGGTCTTCCAACCGCATTAGATCAATCAAGTCCAAGGCAACTTCAAATACCTCTCTTGATCCAGTTGAAGTCTCAGAAAGTTCTATTGATGTGTCCTCACCCCATGTGAGTGACGAGAACTTTGAAGCAAACAAGGAAAAGGAGCCTTCTGTGGACTCATTTGATGCTTGGGTAGATGGTGATGAAGAGGAGACTCTCTCTCGATTATCGTAAAAGAAGGCCAAGGGAAAACCGTGAGTGCTACCGTAAGTGCTAGCAAGAAGAGGATATCATCCGAGGTAACACTTGCCCCTCTTCGTTCCTAAACATTCCTCTAGTGATAATTCTCGGTGATGAGGTTACTCAAACCGAAGAGGATAAAGCTTTTCCAAAGCCTTTTCTTACTTTGGAGTATTATAAAAAGGAAAATATGGAACTTTGGTTGAATAGTCTAAGTAAGAGAATTTTAAAAGAGAAGCACATTGATGAGGGTCGGGCTTGGAAAAGGAAGGAGTGGTTCAGCTTTAAAGGACAGAATTTTATTAATGCTAATAATCATGCATCGCTTTTGTTGAGAGTGTTATTCGCAATTTCTTTGCCAATTTGCATGCTCATTTGGATGATGAAGGGTCTCGCTAAATATGGAAAAGTGTTTGTTAGGGGAAGAGTCTATTCTTTTACTCCCGCCCGATTAACAAAGTTTTAGGCCTCCCTAATGTAGATGATGAGAGCATTAGGGTCAATAGAGATGAAATGGTAAAATTGCTCACTCACAACAAACTCAGCCTTGGCCTTTGAAAGAGAAACTTCATGCTTCTAGATTATCTTCTCTCTATTCTCGTACTCACACAAACCGTGCATCTTCAATTGGCTTCCTACAACTAATGAACCTATTGTGACTTTGGAGCATGCGAATGTGTTGTATAGATTGGGTAAAAAATTAAGGATTAACTTTGGAAGATTAGTGTTTAAACACTTAGCTTCATGGGGTAGAAAAAGGAAGTGAACATCAGCTTTTTCCCCTATCCTTCTCTAATCTTCAAAGTTTTGGTATTTCAATCCTTGCCCATTGAAGCCTCCGATGTTTTTACCACCGAACCCGAGTACTATACCGTTGATCAACAACTAAAAAGGGTAAAAGGTATACAAAAGATCTTCCTTGGAACAAATCTGATGAAACAACCCCGCTCCTCCCAAAGGCTATCTCACGTGATACCCCAAGTGCTTTCTGTGTGTTGCCCCTCATACTTTTGCAGTGAACCGATGCCGCAAGTATTCTCGAACAACATGATGAATCTTTTGGGCAACTCGACCATCAATCCCAAAGGCTACAGCTTCTCAACTTCCCGCACAAACAAATAAGTGCAATAGGAGAACTTGCCGAGGGACGGGCTAAGCTTAAGCAGTAATGTATGCTTTTATTGATGAAATTTCTTCCCAAACAGGGGAGGATCTCGCCGTCGCCGGAACTTCCGGAGCCGGTGCTACCGCAGTGCTACCACCGGCCGGCCCAAGTGATGGTGGAAGTGATAGGGAAGGAGATCAGAGGAAGAAGAGGAGTTTGAAGAAGAAGAAAGCTGAACCTGAAGGTTGACAAACCTGAAGGTTGATGTTGCCACTATCATATGGGTGACTGTTTTTGTGGTGGTCCTACAAACAATGTTTTTATTTTGGTGATGGTGGTGGTTTTTTAAACAATTTACTTTTATTTTGTTTATTTTTGCTAAAACACTTTAGTTGGTTTGTTAATAACTTATCTGCTAGGCTGTTTTTTTGCTAGTTTTTGGATGATATTTGCTACAATGGTTATGGTTTTTAATGGTTACTTAGTTTATTTCGAAAACTTTTTAAAGTTTGAAATAAATTAGTTTATTATGATAAATCATTGTTTAGGATTAGCTCCTTGATTAAGGGGGAGTTAATTTTTTGTGGAGATATTATTCTGTGTTCTATGCTCTGTACATTTGTATATAGACTAATCCTACAGATGACAAAGACATTGAGTTTGGAAAGAAATATCCAACTAAGGGGGAGATTGTTAGTGTAATCTGCAGGTGATATCGTAGATGATTTCCCAAGTGATATCGCAGATGATATCCTGGACTGAAACTTATATAGTTGTATATTTCTTGATTATTTGATTAATGAACTAACGTGCTAATATGGTCTGTATAGTCTATGGTTTATGATTATATTTCAGGATACAATAGCATCAAAGAAGGAGCTAGACACGTGTGGAAATTGGAAGAAATGAATTAATACATTTTATGTATTAATTCGTAATTTTGGCATTCAACAACAACACGTATGGAGACTTTGTCAAAGGTTGTTGCTGAGTTATAGAAGAAGTACAAGGATGATAAAGCAAAGGAGTACAAGGTGTGGAAGCATGGCTTGAGGATTCAACAACTCGGTTGCTACAAAATAGGAAGTGGGAGCTAGAATTGTGGAAACAAATTAACCCACTCTCCCTACACTTCCTCCACGTGCAAGACCAGCCCCAAGGCTGTTATTGGAGTAGCCTTCAAGTATTTGAAGACTATAAATAAGCTTGGAAGGTTTATTTGAAGATATGCCAATTATTTCATCACATTCACACCTTCGAAAAGCTTAGAGATAGAGTTCTTTGTTTGGTTCTTTTTAAATCCTTTCTCCCTTGTAATTTCGCACTTGATTACTTTGGTATCAAGGTGTGTGAATGCTAGGATAGGATTCCGTTCTTTATCTCTTGTTCCATAGAGCTCAAAATAGATATAGCTATAGGGAACTTTCGGCTTTGTAAATTCATTCATAGTGTTTATAAAGTCTTGCCTAAGAGGCACTCTCAAGTTATATTTACATAACTTGAGAAAAACAATTTTGGTGTTTTATTCCGCTGCAAACTCTTTTACAAAATTGTTTTATTTTCGAAGTGTGTGTGTGTGCCATCCCAAGTGCTATCGTTGGTGCTGTTATCACCTTGGATATCACTTGTGATTCAAGCCGTGACAATTTCATTCCGTTTGCCCATTTGTCTCCGAGGGTGGAAAGCACTACTAAACTGTAACTCCGTCCCGAACAAGCCCCATAAAGTACGCCATAAGTGACAAAAAAAATTTGTGTCACGATCGGAGGTAATAGTCTTAGGCACACCATGCAAACGCGCCACCTCTTTGAAAAACAAACCCGCGACATGACAAGCATCTGAAGTCTTTCGACAAGGAATGAAGTGAGCCATCTAAGAGAAATGATCAACTACCACAAAAACCGAGTCATTGCCTCGTTGTGTGCGAGGCAAACCAAGCACAAAATTCATAGAAATATCCTCCCAAGGACCCTCAGGAATAGGTAAAGGAGTATACAAACCTGTATTTTGAACATGGCCCTTATTAGACTGACAAACCATACACTTCTTCACAAACTTATCAATGTCCTTCCGAATTTGTGGCCAATAGTAACTCCTTGTGACCAACTCGACAGTCTTGTCCATACCATGATGACCATCCTTGTGAATCTCATAGATAAGACTCTCACGAACCGAACCTTGAGGAATACACAATCTATCCATGTAAAATAGAAACCCTTTTTGTAGGAGAAAAGACCCAGAAAAATCACCACCATAACATCTAGCCCAATCATCAGCAAAATCTGGATCAGACTCATATAACTCCTTTAGACAGTCAAAACCCACAACAATATTATGCATAGTAACCAACAAACAAGCTCGACGACTCAAAGCATCATCCACCTTGTTATGGCTGCCACTCTTGTGGATAATAACAAATGTAAACTGTTTGAGATAAGCCACCCATCGGGCATGCATCCGATTCAAAGACTTCTGGCCGTTCATGTACTTCAAAGCTTCATGGTCAGTATGAAGAATAAACTCATGATGAAGTAAATATTTGAAATTACCCGGGATTTCGCGCGCGGCGAAAGCGGTTGTCTTTCGCGGAGGGTTGGTGTCTGAGACCTCGCTTCATGGGAAGGAAAATGAGGAGTCGCCACGTGGTTTTTGTATTTTGAGCCCAAACGTTGAGAAACGGCTTTTGTGAAAATGGTGTCGTTTTTATTGGTAGCAAAAACGAGTAAAAAGCTATTTAGTACCAGAGATTGTTAGGTTCGGAGGTCACGTTACGTTTTGGGAAGAGTATTGCGAGATCACCCGAAATGCCTCGTATGACGAGTCTTTCTACCTTTCTCGAAAACGTGTGTATGTGTGTGTGTGTCTTTTGAAATGGGGGCTTGAATGACAAGCTTAATCTTGGTTTGAATGTCAAACTTTGATTAGGTGACTTTGTTTGAAAAGACGAGCGTTTGAATGACAAACGTCGGTTTTGAGTTGAAATGAGCGTTTGCGTGGCAAACGTCGATTTTGAGTTTAAAATGAGCGTTTGCGTGGCAAACGTCGAATTTTTGTTGAAAATGAGCGTTTGCGTGACAAACGTCGATTTTGAGTTGAAAAGGAGTTCGAAGGTCGAACTCCGATTTTTTGAACCGGGAATGTCATGTTAACGATTTTTACGGGAAAAATGCGTATTAAATGATTTTAAGTGTCAAATGGCAGCTTTTAGTTTGAAGATGAGCGTTTGGAGGCCAAACGTCATGTCGCGCGTTTTGAAAGAGAGTTCGACGGACGAACTTCGGTTTTGAACCGGGCATTACATTGTTAACGATTTTTACGGGAAAAATGCGTATTAAATGATATGCGATCAACGAATCGGGTTGCGACTCGGACTTTGAAAAGTAAATACTATCACGATCCAAACGGGTCGGACTTGTAAATGACAGTATTTAAAGTGCGGTATCGACGGAATCAAACGATCCGGAATCGTAAATGACGATCAACGAGGCCAATCGGCTCGGATTTGTAAATGACGATCAACGAGGCCAAACGGCTCGGATTTGTAAATGACAGAAATTAAAATGACGATCAACGGATCGATCGATCCGAAATTGGTAAATGACAATAAAAGTAAACGAAACGGGGTCGGAACGCCGTTTTAACCCGTGATTACTTCTCTTACGGAAAGAGAAGAGGATCGAGGGGCTAAAACGTATCGGACCCCGTTAGACGGAGGCGTCTACATTTCGATAACGACGTTCGAAACGGTTGTAGCGACTGGCGCGTAAACCGAGATGGAACGAGAGATTTAGAGAGAGGGAGTTATACCTATGGCTAGGGTCGACTCCTTTAGCTCGGGAGGTGTGTACGGGATACGGAAAGTGATTCGAAAGGTTGTTTCGAAGTAGTAAGGTGCGTATTTGATCGAAATACGAAGGTTTCACGCGAATCGAGACAGAACGGAAGCTCAAAAGGGGTGAAATCAGTTTGGGCCGAGAGGGTGGTGATTAAAGTCTCCCTTTTGGCTTTGACAGCCATTTCTATTTATAGGTGAAAAATGCAGTAGGAGTCCGGACGGACTTTGCCTGAATCCAGGGGGTTTTGTGGTATTTTGAGAATTTGAAGGACTTGCTGGCAATTTCAGAAAATGTGCACAGGGAGTCCGGCCGGACTTGGCTTGCAAATCAGGGGTATTTTGGTCTTTTGGCCTTGATTTGTGATTGAAGGGTGACTAGAGGGAGGTCGCATGGCTGCCACGTGCCCTCTGAGTCACCAGCCTTATGGGAATTCGTTCCCCGGTCCCGGTTTTGTCCGTTTTTTTAAAATAACAGTCCGGAAAATGTCCGAAATGCCCCCGGAAAGTGCCGAAAAATGCGTTTTTCAGGGAAAGCCATACTTTTACGTGAGATGACACGTGTTAAGTACGGTTCAACGTCTGGATGCACCTGGCGATCCCGGACGTCTCGGCTGCTCAAGAACGGGAGTTTAACGAGTTCCGGTTAACCTGGAGCGGGCCGGTTAACGGATTTCGGTTAACTTTTCCGACGGATTTGGACGATCCGGATTTGGGTACTTACAGTTAGCCCCTCAGCGACGTCTCCTCCGAAGGAGGTGGGGTCGTTGAAAAAGATAAGGATCCAAATCGGGATGCCTTACTTTGAAAGAGACCTGGGCGGTCAGCTGGCTGGACCCTTTAGAGAAAGGATTCCTACGTATCCCGAGCCGGAATCAAGCCGATCGTAGTTTGAAAGGGTGCAAGGGCCGCGCGTGGGGACCTTGACCTGAGCGAGACATGTTAGGAGGCGTCTAAACCTGAATGAGACCATTCGCGAGGTACCTGTACCTGAATGGAGACTGTTAGGAGGCGTCTGAACCTGAATGAGACCATTCGCGAGGTACCTGTACCTGAATGGAGACTGTTAGGAGGCGTCTGAACCTGGGACTTCTGAAACCTTCGAGGGCGTGTGGCGCCTCAAACCGGAGTTGCGATGCTGACGAGGGCGCGTGGCACCTCAAACCGGAGTTGCGAGGATACATTTATCCTGTGACGAAGGCGTTCGTGCCTTGGGTGCTGGGCTTATTGCTGTTGCCAGGTTTATCCTGCTGGGGATGAGCGTTCGGGCTTACCTTGATGGCCGAAGAGGTGGAACGGTCGGGCTTACGACTGGCGGCCGGGGAGATGAATGTTCACTTGCTGAAGTGAAAAGGTGTTCGGGCTTACGAGGATGGACGAAGAGGGATTGTTGCAAGGCGTTCGTGCCTTGGGGTTCGGGCTTATTGCTGTTGCCGAAGAGGTGGAACGGTCGGGCTTACGACTGGCGGCCGGGGAGATGAATGTTCACTTGCTGAAGTGAAAAGGTGTTCGGGCTTACGAGGATGGCCGAAGAGGGATTGTTGCAAGGCGTTCGTGCCTTGGGGTTCGGGCTTATTGCTGTTGCCGAAGAGACGAACAGCGAAGGTCTCGATAGGAGAGTGGAGGTCGGACCGCGAAGGTCGGGATTGACTGTTTGAGATGGGACCGTGAAAGGCCGAGATGGGGATTGAGATCGGACCGTGAAAGGTCGCGATTGAGAATTGGAATCGGACCGTGAAAGGTCGCGATTAAGAATTGGAATCGGACCGTGAAAGGTCGCGATTAAGGATTGAAATCGGACCGTGAAAGGTCGCGATTAAGGATTGGAATCGTGAAAGGTCGCGATTAAGGATTGAAATCGGACCGTGAAAGGTCGCGATTAAGGATTGAAATCAGACCGTGAAAGGTCGCGATTAAGGATTGAAATCGGACCGTGAAAGGTCGCGATTTAAGGATTGGAATCGGACCGTTAAAGGTCGCGATTGAGGATTAAGATCGGACCGTGAAAGGTCGCGATTGAGGATTGAGATCGGACCGTGAAAGGTCGCGATTGAGGATTGAGATCGGACCGTGAAAGGTCGCGGTTGAGGATTGAGATCGGACCGTGAAAGGTCGCGATTAAGGATTGAAATCGGACCGTGAAAGGTCGCGATTAAGGATTGGAATCGGACCGTGAAAGGTCGCGATTGAGGATTGAGATCGGACCGTGAAAGGTCGCGATTGAGGATTGAGATCGGACCGTGAAAGGTCGCGATTAAGGATTGAAATCGGACCGTGAAAGGTCGCGATTTAAGGATTGGAATCGGACCGTGAAAGGTCACGATTGAGGATTGAGATCGGACCGTGAAAGGTCGCGATTGAGGATTGAGATCGCGATTGAGGATTGAGATCGGACTGTGAAAGGTCACGATTGAGGATTGAGATCGGACCGTGAAAGGTCACGATTGAGGATTGAGATCGGACCGTGAAAGGTCGCGGTTAAGGATTGAAATCGGACCGTGAAAGGTCGCGATTAAGGATTGAAATCGGACCGTGAAAAGTCGCGATTAAGGATATGAGTGATGGTGAAAACCATTAGGAATTTTAACGTCTGGAGACGAGCGTTAGTGAAAACTAACTGGGAATTTATCCTCGGGGGATGGGGTGTTAGAAATGTCTAACTGGGGGAAATTTTACACTTTTGGGGGCCAAAAGTGGTAAAATTGAAACTGCGAAAAACTGAGGGGCCAAAGTGGCAAAAATTTTCTCGTGCAAGAAGAGTCCCCGGACTTTTACCGACTTGACAAAGTCCTTTTCAGCGCCGAGGCCGAGAAAGGGAAGGTCATTTTCTTCCATAAATTCCGACGAGGGAGGAGAGAAAAGAGAGAAAAAATCCAACCCAAATTGCAAGGTTTGCTCGTATTTGTGAAGGAAATTTGCTATGGAAGGTGATTTGGGATCAATGGCTCGCCACGGAAGGACCGATGACGAAAGAACTCGATTGGTTCGGACCATTAGAACCATTGTGCATCCATTGAATCCGGCGGAGTTTTATCCGGCGAGGGATAGACACAACTCCAAGGATGGGATCAAGAGACAAGTAAGCTTCCTACAAATTCCATTAATTTTAAGAATGTGCATTCTTTAAATGTTAGAAATTTATTTAGGAATGAACTTAGGGATTTTGGTGCTCGAATTGGGGCTTTTGACTTTGCCATGAATTGTTGTCGAAATTGACTAGGATTTAGTTCAATTGACACTATGGGTGGATGACATAAAAATTTTGGTTGCAAAATTCCATGTCTAGATGCATTTTCCAAAATTAAAGTAGCTTTAATTCGGGACGGAGTAAATTTTCGAAAAGTTCGAAAGAGATTTGAAAGTTCCGGATTCGACGGAGTTTTCGAAAGATTTTGAAAGATCCGGATTCGACGGAGTTTTCGAAAGATTTTGAAAGTTCCGGATTCGACGGAGTTTTCGAAATGATGGGAATATACGTAGGAAATGAATGAGAACCGTATCTGCATTGCATCCTTTTGACTGCGTTGGTGCATTCTGTTGACGTTGCTTCTGTGATGTTTATCTGCAGGGGACAGGGACGGTTATTACCCACAACCAGAAGAGTCGGGGTGCTTTTGAGGCGGTGCGAGCATTGTGGGATATTATCCCGAACGTGGCTCTAGAGGGAGAGAGGAGTCCGCGGCAGCTGGTGCTTGACTCCGGGCTGGCTGGGTTCATCAGTACTATGGCTCCGACAGCTGATACGCCGAGGGCCAGGTCTATGTATGTTGCTCTGAGTGAGTATTGGTGGGATACGACCCACACTTTCCATTTCAGATGGGGGGAGGCGACGGTGACTCCCACGGATTTTGCCGCTATCACCGGGTTGCCGACTTATGGCAACACGCCGGTGTGGGTTGATGGTTACACCCGGAGCAATTGTCCGGGCTGCCGGGTTTTGATATTACCGATGCCAGGGCTTAGACATTCGGTACAGCCGATGGAGAGGTATCTCGGAGGCGGGTGTCGCCGCTTATCCGGCCGGATCCTTGAGGATGACCGCGGAGCGCCCGGCTCGAGGGTTCCTTTGGTTTGCGCTGCGCCGACTTTATTTCCGACTTCGACACGTCCCGTCACTTCCCTTTGCTCGGGCCGCCGATAGACTTGGATGCCGTGAGGGGGTTCGCGTGGGGGAGGCTGGATCGGCCGAGCTCTACCATTCCCCTGGACAGTTCTCGCGAGGAGAGGAGCACTCCTTTAGCTACTTCACGCCTGTCTTGGATGTAAGTTTACGTACTTTTTCTCTTTCTTGCCTCTTTTATGTACTCGTATGTATCTGCTTTGTAGCTGACATAACTTTCCATTCTCTTGGCAGGTCTGGTGCTACGAGGTATTCAGTCCGCAGGATTGGGACATCAAGGAGCCGTACCGACCCCTGTTCCCTGCCATGCCGGTTTGGCGTAAGAAAGCGAAGAGGGCGGTCTCTTCGAGAGTTGGCACTCGAGTGTCATACGAGGAGGTGTCTCAGCACCGAACCGGAGTTCTCTCGAGAGGATCCAAATGACACAGTGGAGTAGGTTTGATGCCGTCGCTGTTCGGATTGCTAGCGAGACTACACGGCGGCGGAAGCTCCCGGTGGGACTTCACTGCGACGCCATGTATCTGGGGGAGAGGGTGACTCGTCAGCATAGGCCGGGGTCCCTTCCTTTGGTGCCGGTGGATCCTACGATGTACATGCAGCATCCCTGGGAGATACCGATAGATGAGCTGGAGGGGTACATACAGGGCGTGTACTACACCGAGTACATCATAGCGGGAGCCGCCTATGATGTTTTCTTGAGGATGAGACTGAGGAGCCCGCAGGTGCAGCATAGAGAGGGTGAGGTCCCTGGAGGTCCTCGAGATTTTCCGGTCCCGCGAGCTAGGGCCGGCGTATGAGGGGCCGGATGGTTCGCGTAGCGACTTGTGGTTCCGCTCCCGCCGAGCCGAGACCACGATACGTGGCGGACCCCAATGCTTCGGTGAGCACCTTTTTTGATTTTCTCGCATTTGATAGTATTCTCGCAAATGTTGCATCCGTACTTTCGCTTGTCTTCCGATGACTTTCCTAGTTCGCAGTGTACGGCCGTACGTACAACGAAGCCATGAGGCCGTGGATCGGGTGGTCCGCCTACGCTTGGAGACTCGTGGAGTTCATGCGGTGCGGTTCCTGAGGAGCGTGGATGTCCGTGATCGGGGGCCGTCTAGGTCGAGGATTCGCCCGCTCCACAGGCTGCTGGGGAGGACTTTACACGGGGTTCGGCCGGTTCGCGGGCGGAACTACTGGATTTGGAGCTCCTTCTTCTGCGCACTCGGGCGCGAGAGGGGGAGTCCTCGAGTTCGCGTACTCCGAGGAGGCCCTTCGCCTATTCCCCGGGCCGGAGAAATTTGGCGAGTTCTGTTTGCGACGGATCCGGCAGCGGCGGGCAAGACGTCGAGTGCACGGATGACGAGCAGACTCGTAGTAGTCCTATTTTTATTGCTTTCCTTCTTTCTTGCTTTGTTTAGACAAAATGCATGTATTTGTCAGAACAAATTTGATTTGAACTATATTTGCAAAAAGGCGCCCGTGGGGCGGAACTCGTACTTCGCATATTTATTCTGTGATCACCTTCGTTATTTTTGGCAAATAAGGAAGTAGGTTAATCAAAAATAAATAAAATGAGAAATGCACTAAAAATTGAACGGGTCAAAAATTAAGCATGTATGCACTAATTATTAATTGTTTGCACTGTTGCACGAGCCCTAAAGTGTAAGGGATACCGATATTTGGCTGAATAAAACCAATGGCAAAGACGCAGATTTCTTAAAGGTGAACAGGAGTTGTTTGGAAATGTTTCCAATTTAGGGGCAATGGCTGCAGAGTTGACCAAGTCAACTGCAGAGAGTCCAAATGACTTGGAGTGAATTTCCGCATTCTTTAAATTGCGGTTTCGGCTTTGCAATTGGTTAAGAAACCGCGCATAGTTTTTGATCATTCCGCTGAATTCTCTCAAACTTCCAAGGTTCCCTTCATTTTTCATGGCTCCCTTTCCCAAGTTACCGTCTCGGATGCAAGAGCGATATTTGGACAATTTTCAGTCGTGGGTAAGGAACCACACGAGGCAAAACAAAGGGTTTTTCGAAGGCTGTTACGGGATTAAATCTGTTTGGGCTTTGAAGGAGCTCATGCCGATTGGGATCTTTTGAGAGCCGCGTCTCGGCTTACAGGACGTACGGAGGAATGTGTACAGCTTTTCGTACAACGAAGTCACTCCTACGTTTGAAGATTTCGCCATTCGGGAGGACCTGAGACGAACGGCTAGTTCTTCCGTATGCTTTGGTGGCATGGTCACTGTTGAGAAGCTAGTGTCTTTGTTTGGTATCTCATTTGGAGAAGCATACGGGATGCCTTGTACAGATACCATTACGTTGACATTTCGGGACCGCCCGAAAGATTTGCGGAGCCGAGGGAGCGTCTTTTCGTGGGACGCGTTTGCTCAGCATGCGCGATTGCTACTCTGTTCACATTCACGTCTGCAGGTGTGTGCCATCACAAGGTCTTGGACCTGGTGAGGCAGCCGCGGAGTGGGGAGACATCGTGCCGCTGGTCTTGGGCGAGACGTTCCTGGGCATAGGTCGGATGGCGACCGGTGGCCGATACATGTGGGGAGGAGTCCCGCTATGCTTACCATGTGGTTGAGGGAGAGGCTACGGATGATGCCGGAGGTGCCAATGTCTTGTGACGCTTGGTCTTTCTCGCGACGTCCTCTCGGTGATAGGGGGCGATCGAGTGGAGCCGGAGCTGCGGATGGCCGAGACTCCGCACGCATCACTTGCGATGGTGGGTTCCCCATTGGAAGTTACAGACTTGTAGGACCGCTCGGGGAGGGTGCATTGGTTGTCGAGTGCCGGGGCCGTCTCGGACGTCTTTCTATATTCCATCATTGGTTACGGACGATGCGGCCGGAGCGGGTGCCACTGGCCCGATCCGAGTTATGCTTGCTACCTTTGAGGTGGGATCTCTGTGGATGGAAGATCCTTCGACGCTATTGCCGATCACCCGATGGTGGCAATACGCGTCCTTTCCCGCCAGGGTTCTCTTTACCGGAGAGAGGGCAGCTGTTGCCGTCGGCAATAGATGCTCCCGAACCGGGTACGAAGAGTGTATAGGGGAGACACAGATGGCTATCTTGTGGAGACGGAGTGAGCCGTTGGGTGCCGATCACCCGGACATTTCGACCTTGAGGAGGACAAGCAAGGGCTAACCCTGAATCGTATCGGCGATGCTATGGCTGATTATGAGACAAGTGCTGATCGGGAGGCCAATCAAAGCACTGTGATGATGGCTCGAAGCGAGGCGACTCGAGACAGATCTAGAGAAAGGGTCATGCGGCTGACACCACAAAGGCTTGACGGAGGCGTCGGGAAGAGTCCCTGAGCCAGGTAGAAGGCCTACCGGAATATTTCCTGCGAAGGTGAAGAACACTCGCCGGGGAAAAGGGAAGGGGAAGAAGGATGAAGGACCAAGTACGAGAAACTAGGTTGACCTTGCTGTCCAGAGTATCCACCCACTGTCATTGCAGACACATTATTTGATTAATGTTTTATTGTAGTTTTGCTAGCGTGTAGCGAGTCAAAAGTTGACCGTGCTTGAACTCATCAAAGAATGTTTTAACCGTTATGAATTTGTAGGTTAAATGAAAAGAGTTTTTCGAAACACAAGCAATTGATGCTTATTGCATTTTTTTTGTTTTTTTTAGACCGAACCAATGATGGCTGCCTACGTTCCCCTTTTACAATTGGACTAAGGGGCTCAGGTCACCGTAGTTCGACACTTTAAGTGAATTTGAGAAAACAAAGACAAAAGAAGTGCGACCCTGTTTTTTACCTGGATCATTAGCGGGAATGTATCCAGTTGGGTATTACTCTTTTAGCACTTTAATTTACTGAGGGGGACGGTGTATGGGAAAGGAGAGTTGACTCGTGCTCTTCCTCAAACAAAGTATCTGCGGAGCTTGCTTCCATTCACGGGGTTAACGAAAGGGTTTCCGTCCAAGTCTGCTAGCTTCATGGCTCCTCCGGAGAAGATTCTTTGTACCACGAACGGTCCTATCCAGGTAGGCTCCCACTTTCCGAGGGGATTGGTCTGCGTAGGAGGCTTTTTCTTTAGCACCAAGTCGCCTTCTCTGATGTCTCGGATCTTGACTTTCTTGTCGAATGCTCGTGCCATTCTGCTCTGGTAGGCTCGAGTGTGTTCCATGACTTTCAATCTGCGCTCGTCGAGTAGAGCAAATTCGTCGTGACGGCTCTGTAGCCATTCGACTTCATTAATCCCGTTTTCCAAGAGGACTCGGAGGGATGGAATTTCCAATTCCACTGGCAACATCACTTCCATTCCGTAGGTAAGCGCGAACGGAGTCTCCCCTGTGGCGGTTCGACGATGTTCGGTATCCCCGCAGGGCTAAATGTAGCTTTTCGGGCCGCTCCCGACCTCTCGGTGGTCATCTTTCCGATTATCATGGAGAGAGTTTTGTTGGCCGCCTCTACCGCACCATTGGTTTGTGGTCCGTAAGGAGAAGACTTGTGACGTGTGACTACGAATTCGGTCGAAGTTGGTCACAATCTCCTTCAAAGTGAGTCCCATTGTCGGAGATGATCTCGTTGGGCACTTCGTATCGGCACATGATGTTCTCTCGGATGAACTCGGCCACCTTCCTAGAATTCAGTACCTTGTACGATCCGGCTTCTACCCATTTGGTGAAGTAGTCGATCGCGACTAAAATGAACTCGTGACCATTGCTCCCTGGAGGAGTGATCTTGCCGATGACGTCGATTTCCCATGTGGCAAAAGGCCATGGCGTAGTCATGCAATAGAGTTCATGAGGTGGGATGTGATTGAGGTTGGAGAACCGTTGACATTTGTCGCAGCCTTCCTGACGAACCGGATGCGTCTGTTTCCATTGATATCCAATAGTATCCCATACGGAGAATGATCTCGTGTCAATGCTCGGGCGTTCATGTGCGGACCGCGAGTTCCATTGTGAACTTCGTTCATTAGCTCGCTGGCTTTTTCTTTGTTTACACACCGAAGGAGTGGCCCTTGGTGGCGCTTCTTGTACAACATACCCCCCAGAATGACGAAGTGGGATGCCAGGCGTTTTAATGCCATCATGTTTTTGTCTTTGATCCCTTCTTTGTATTTTCCATCTTCGTTTGTGAAGGAAGATTCTCCGCTTTGGAGGTACCGGTAAATCTGATTGTACCAGGGTTCGTCGATCGTTTTTTTTTTTCGATCTCACAAAGAATAGGCGGGTGTTTCCGTCCGCCTATTCTCGAGGGGTTTTACCGCTTTCCCATCGGGAATTTCAACAAGAGAGGCGAGGGTTGCTGTGGCATCTCGCAGCGGTTCCTGTCTCTTGGCAAATAGTGAAAAGAGATGTCCTTGAACTGAGTAATGAGCTCTTCCATGTACGCGTGGTACTTCTGAAGGCCAGAATCTACCGTCTTCCATTTATTGGACACTTGATTGATGATTAATGATGAGTCTCCATATACATCCAGCTCTGAGATGTTGCGCTCGAGGGCGGCTTCCAAACTCGCCGCACGAGCTTCGTATTCTGCTGCATTGTTGGTTGCTTCAAAATTCAGCTTGATGGCTATGGGAGTATGCTCGTCCTTGGGATCGACAAGGAGCATTCCAATGCCATTCCCCTTCTTGTTGGCTGCCCCATCGAAGAAGAGTTGCCAGCGATTTGTGCTGTCAAGTGAAAAGATTCCGTCGTCCGGAAATTGCGGATCAGGACCCTTAGGTTCACTGCTTGGGAAGTCGGCCAGCTGATCTGCCATTACTCTGCCCTTTGTTAATTTTCCGACCATGTACTTAATGTCGAACTCACTCAGAAGAATGACCACTTGGCTAGCCGCATTGGGACAGGGGATGGCTTGTCAAAGAGATATCGGACGGGGTCCACTTTGGAGACCAGGAGCACCGAATGCGACTTCATGTAGTGTTTCGCTTTCCCGACTACCCATACCAAGGCGGTACAAGTTTTCTCCGATGCCGAGTAGCCGAAGTTCACTTCCTTGAAGCTTCCGGAAACTACGAAGTAGATTGCATGCTCAACCTTGGAATCTTTACTGCTCTTGTGCCAAAGCATTGCTCCGATTGGCGTGTCATTCTTGTCGAGATACGGGAGTAGTGGCTTATCTTCATGTGGCGGGCATAGAATCGGGGGATTAACCAAGTAGGTCTTGATCTTTTCAAAAGCCGTTTGGCACTCGTGAGTCCCATTTGATGTCGGCATTCTTTTTCATCGCCTTTGAACATGGGCTCAGCAGAGAGATGTCAACCGGTTGATGAAGCGACCGATGATCAAGTCTTCCCATGAAGCTCTTCACTTCGTTAGGAGTTTGAGGTGGCTTCATGTTGATGATGGCCTTGATCTTCTTGGGATCGGCTTCGATACCTCTTTCAGTAACCATGTACCCCAAGACCTTGCCGCGCTTGACGCCGAAGGTGCACTTTGCCGGGTTTAGCCTCATGGAGTGCTTTCGAGTCTATATGAAGAACTTCCTCAAATCTGTCATGTGCCGCATGTCCGATCCCTCGGAGTGGATGATCATGTCGTCGACATATACTTCGATTTCTTTGTGAATCATGTCATGGAAGAGAGAGGCACATTGCGGCCCGGCGTGGGGCAGCCCAGGCCGTTCTTCGAGGATCGAACGGCATGGCCAGGTATGCTTGATATGTCCCCCGTGGAGTGGTGAAGGCAACATGGCTTGATCCTCCTCGGACATTTTGATCTGTCAGATCCACGAATCCGTCCACGAAGGACTTTACTTCGAAATTTGCCGTGGTGTCAAAGATGTCGATGTTAGGCAAGGGAAATCATCTTTAGGGCTGGCCTTGTTGAGATCCCGGAAATCCACGCAAAGATCTCACCTTTCCGTTGGCCTTGGTGACCGTCACGATGTTGGAGAGCCAAGTCGGGTACTCAATCACTCTGATGAAACCAACTCGGAGCATTTTCTCAATTTCTTCTTTAACTTGCAAGGACCACTCGCTTGATCTTGCGCAGCCTTCCGTTTGGAGGCTTGGATTCGGGATCAAGGGGAATTCTCAGGTCTCCACTATTGAGGGATCGAGTCCCGGCATGTCCCGGTATGACCAGCGAACACGTCAACATACTCCCGAGGAGGCTTATCGTGGCTTCTTTTGCATCGGCGAAGAAACCGCCACTTGTGTCTCTTTAGGCTCTTGCACCGACCCCAGGTTCACTTTGGTCATAACCTCTTCGGGCAGCTTGGGTCCGGTTGTCCTCTTGGTCAACTACACGCTCGAGAACTTCCTCAATGTATTGTTCGTTTAATGTGTTTGCTTCTTTATCAATTGAATTATTAACGTCTTTTAAGTTGTTTTGTTAACTTATCGCTGTTAAAGTGGCAATGAGAGGATACTCCGAAAGGTCGACTTTTCATTAGACAAGAACGGGAATACATGACTCGGCTACAACATTATAGTCCTCCTGCGTAAGGCCGTTGGATGACTTAGAGGACCTCGGACTCGACAAGGACCGACTCGAGGGTTTGAGACCGGGTTTAGGGAGATGTGGGTGCGGGCCCAGCTTGTCTTCCATTTCTCGCCTGGCTTGCCCTTGGTCCGGTGAAAGTTACCCAATTCTTCGTGGCATTCTTTGGATGCTTGATGAGGGTGCGGGGATCGAGAGGCTTGGCTTCGCCGTCCCTATCACGGCGATCATGCCGTTGTCCGAGCCCCGCCGATCAAGTTTGGCAACTCCATGACTTCTTCAAACAGACTCTGTAGAGAGCCGGTCCACCGAGAGCGTCTTCTATGAACTCGGTTCCTTCTGCTTTGGACTTACTGTCTCGAATGTGGCCTCGGTGGGCTGATCCGAACAATATGTTTCCCATGGAGAGTACCTTGAGTTGCTCCTCCAAGTCTCGGGATTCCCTTGAATGTGTACTCATCTTTGGGACTCGTGGTGGCGCTTGGTCCAGTAGAGTTGTGACGTCGAGGAACGCTCCCCTTATAGGATTATCTTTGAGTCCTCTCAAACGCTTGAGGTCCCGTGCTAGCCGTTCCATTCTTCCCGTAGTCTCCGTGCCGACTATCCCCGCTTCTTTCTCATCTTCATCGGCCTTCACCGTCGGTCCCCTCAGCTTCACGCTGGCCCCATTGTCGGTCCCCTCGCTTCTGCTGTCATTTCCGCCGCTTCGGTCCCCTCGCTTCTCTGTCGGTTCCGCTGTTGTCGGTCCCCGGGCCTTCGCTGTCGGTTCCTTTGGTGAAATAATGAGCGAGGTCAAAGCCGTAAGGTCGGAGATTGGGTGTGCCGTCGGAGGTTCCCCCTTTTGAGAGTTTCTTTGCCTTGGTGCGGGCGAGCCTTTTGTTTTCCTTGATGTCGCCCGGTGTTGGCACGTAGCCAAGCCCCCGGACCGTGGTGTGGTCCTTGACTTCAATAACTTGGTGTTGGCCTTGCAGCCTTTTGCCGAGCCACGCCCCGGGATGAAGTTCATGAGTTTCATCATCCTCATGGCAGGAGGAATCTGGTCGTGAGACAAAGTGGAAGGTCCACGTTGCATATTTGGATCTTGGAGGTCTCCAGTGAATCCGCTTAATGGCATGTCGTCATTATGCTTGATTTCTAACACCGGAATATCGTTGGTCTTTGGTCCCCTCGGTGGTAGCCGTCGCCGTAGGCGTGGTTAGCTCGTTGCCTTGCATGAACTTAAGGCACTGATGAAGGGTGGATGCCACGCCATTGATTTGATGCAGCCAGGGACGCCCCAGGATGGCTGTGAAAGTGATTGGAATGTCCAATACTTGGAATTCGGTGGGGATCATCCGCTTGCCGAACCAGATGTTAAGAGTAGAAACCCCGATACAGTTCAGAAAAGGCTCCCGTATATTCTCATATACCAAGCCTTCCACCTCCAATCACTACCGCTCACGTGGTAGCACCCGGTGCCGAGCCTCAAAGTCCACCACTGGACCCAACCTTAGCCTGGATGGTCGAGCAGATGAAAGACCTGAAAGCCACCATGAGCAGCTCAAAGCAGGAAACGCTCAAATCCAAAGATCCGGGAATGGTCACGCCTCTCCCTGCCAAGTTCAGAATGCCGGAGATGGACCGATTCGACGGAACCGAATGTCCTCAAACGCACATCGACACCTACGTTCTCGGCATGAGAGCAAAAGGAGCAACCCTCCAGCAAATGGCCGACAACTTCCAGCATACGCTCAAAAGTTCAGCGTTACGATGGTTTCTGAGGGTCAAGCCTGCGGATCGCCACACCTGGGAACAGATTAGTAACATTGTTAACGATTTTTACGGGAAAAATGCGTATTAAATGATATGCGATCAACGAATCGGGTTGCGATTCGGACTTTGAAAAGTAAATACTATCACGATCCAAACGGGTCGGACTTGTAAATGACAGTATTTAAAGTGCGGTATCGACGGAATCAAACGATCCGGAATCGTAAATGACGATCAACGAGGCCAATCGGCTCGGATTTGTAAATGACGATCAACGAGGCCAAACGGCTCGGATTTGTAAATGACAGAAATTAAAATGACGATCAACGGATCGATCGATCCGGAATTGGTAAATGACAATAAAAGTAAACGGAACGGGGTCGGAACGCCGTTTTAACCCGTGATTACTTCTCTTACGGAAAGAGAAAAGGATCGAGGGGCTAAAACGTATCGGACCCCGTTAGACGGAGGCGTCTACATTTCGATAACGACGTTCAAAACGGTTGTAGCGATTGGCGCGTAAACCGAGACGGAATGAGAGATTTAGAGAGAGGGAGTTATACCTATGGCTAGGGTCGACTCCTTTGGCTCGGGAGGTGTGTACGGGACACGGAAAGTGATTCGAAAGGTTGTTTCGAAGTAGTAAGGTGCGTATTTGATCGAAATACGAAGGTTTCACGCGAATCGAGACAGAACGGAAGCTCGGAAGGGGTGAAATCAGTTTGGGCCGAGAGGGTGGTGAAAATGGTGTCGTTTTTACTGGTAGAAAAAACGAGTAAAAAGCTATTTAGTACCAGAGATTGTTAGGTTCGGAGGTCACGTTACGTTTTGGGAAGAGTATTACGAGATCACCCGAAACGCCTCGTATGACGAGTCTTTCTACCTTTCTCAAAAACGTGTGTGTGTGTGTGTGTCTTTTGAAATGGGGGCTTGAATGACAAGCTTAATCTTGGTTTGAATGTCAAACGTTGATTAGGTGACTTTGTTTGAAAAGACGAGCGTTTGAATGACAAACGTCGGTTTTGAGTTGAAATGAGCGTTTGCGTGGCAAACGTCGATTTTGAGTTTAAAATGAGCGTTTGCGTGGCAAACGTCGACTTTGAGTTGAAAATGAGCGTTTGCGTGGCAAACGTCGATTTTGAGTTGAAAAGGAGTTCGAAGGTCGAACTCCGGTTTTTTGAACCGGGAATGTCATTGATAACGATTTTTACGGGAAAAATGCGTATTAAATGATTTTAAGTGTCAAATGGCGGCTTTTAGTTTGAAGATGAGCGTTTGGAGGTCAAACGTCATGTCGCGCGTTTTGAAAGAGAGTTCGACGGACGAACTCCGGTTTTGAACCGGGCATTACATTGTTAACGATTTTTACGGGAAAAATGCGTATTAAATGATATGCGATCAACGAATCGGGTTGCGACTCGGACTTTGAAAAGTAAATACTATCACGATCCAAACGGGTCGGACTTGTAAATGACAGTATTTAAAGTGCGGTATCGACGGAATCAAACGATCCGGAATCGTAAATGACGATCAACGAGGCCAATCGGCTCTGATTTGTAAATGACGATCAACGAGGCCAAACGGCTCGGATTTGTAAATGACAGAAATTAAAATGACGATCAACGGATCGATCGATCCGAAATTGGTAAATGACAATAAAAGTAAACGTAACGGGGTCGGAACGCCGTTTTAACCCGTAATTACTTCTCTTACGGAAAGAGAAGAGGATCGAGGGGCTAAAACGTATCGGACCCCGTTAGACGGAGGCGTCTACATTTCGATAACGACGTTCGAAACGGTTGTAGCGACTGGCGCGTAAACCGAGACGGAACGAGAGATTTAGAGAGAGGGAGTTATACCTATGGCTAGGGTCGACTCCTTTGGCTCGGGAGGTGTGTACGGGACACGGAAAGTGATTCGAAAGGTTGTTTCGAAGTAGTAAGGTGCGTATTTGATCAAAATACGAAGGTTTCACGCGAATCGAGACAGAACGTAAGCTCGGAAGGGGTGAAATCAGTTTGGGCCGAGAGGGTGGTGATTTTTTGGGGTAAAAAAGTCTCCCTTTTGGCTTTGACAGCCATTTCTATTTATAGGTGAAAAATGCAGTAGGAGTCCGGACGGACTTTGCCTGAATCCAGGGGGTTTTGTGGTATTTTGAGAATTTGAAGGACTTGCTGGCAATTTCGTAAAATGTGCACAGGAGTCCGGCCGGACTTGGCTTGCAAATCGGGGTATTTTGGTCTTTTGGCCTTGATTTGTGATTGAAGGGTGACTAGAGGGGAGGTGGCATGGCCTGCCACGTGCCCTCGAGTCACCGGCCTTATGGGAATTCGTTCCCGGTCCCGGTTTTGTCCGTTTTTAAAATAACGATCAGGAAAATGTCCGAAATGCCCCCGGAAAGTGCCGAAAAATGCGTTTTTCAGGGAAAGCCATACTTTTACGTGAGATGACACGTGTTAAGTACGGTTCGACGTCGGGATGCACGGGGCAGTCCCGGGACGTCTCGTTGGCTCAGCAACGGGGAGTTTAACGAGTTCCGGTTAACCTGGAGCGGGCCAGTTAACGGATTTCGGTTAACTTTCTGACGGATTTGGACGATCCGGATTTGGGTACTTACAATATTGCTCCCAATGTTTAATTGCATGTACCAATGCATAGAACTCAAGCTCATACGATGTCCACTTCCATTTCGATTCTTCCAACTTTTGACTCATAAAAGCAACAGGACGCTTTTCCTGAATCAAAACAGCCCCAATGCCAACAACAGAAGCATCCGTCTCAAGTTCGAAAGGTTTTGCAAAATCCGGTAAAACCAATAGTGGAGCACTAGTCAATTTTTCCTTAATCAAGGCAAAACCAGAAGTTGCCTCATCCCCCCAAGAAAACAACCCTTTCTTTAAACATTCGGTAATAGGAGCCATGATAGAACTCAAATCCCAAATAAAACGACGATAAAAATTACCAAGACCATGAAAACTCCGTACCTCACTAACAGTAGTCGAAATAGGCCAATCCCGAATAGCCCGAACATTGTCTTCATCCACATGAATTCCATATGCAGAAATAATATAACCCAAAAATAATAGTTTATCAAGCATAAAACTACTCGTCTTGAGATTAATGTACAACTCGTTCTCCTTCAAAGCCTGCAAAACTGCTTTGATATGTTCAAGATGCTCCTCCTTGGACTTACTATATATCAAGATGTCATCAAAATAAATCACAAGAAATTTACCATTAAATGGTTTCAAGACTTGATTCATCAATCGCATAAAAGTGCTAGGAATATTAGACAAACCAAAAGGCATATCCAACCATTCATACAACCCCTCCTTCGTCTTAAATGTTGTTTTCCATTCATCACCCGGACGGACACGAACTTGATGGTACCCACTTCTCAAATCAATTTTAGAAAAAAATATAGCACCACGAAGCATATCCAACATATCATCAAGGCGGGGAATGGGGAATCTATACTTGACCGTAATCTTATTGATGGCTCTACTATCAATGCACATACGCCAAGTACCATCCTTTTTAGGCACAAGAAGGGTCGAGAATGCACAAGGACTCAAACTCTCTTGAATATAACCCTTTTTCAGTAATTCTTCCACTTCTTCCCTCAAAATGTCATGTTCAACCGGACTCATGCGATAATTTGGGAGATTATGAAGAGATGCACCTGAAACTAAATCAATATTATGTTGAATATTACGCAAAGGAGGTAACCTAGGTGGTAAATCATCAGGCATAATAGAACCATACTCATCCAAAAGTGACTGTAAGGAAACAGGAACCACACTAACACCCCCTACTACATCCTTTTGTGCCACAGCAAAAACACAATGAATTTTCTCCCCGGTTCGTCCGGTTTCGGGCTTTTTTCGATCCGGTTGGGGTCCGGTTCTATTGAAAAACAATGAATTTTCATCCGGTTTCGGGCTTTTTCCGGTCCGATTCACCATTTTGGTGACACTTAACCGGCCCGGCTCCAAATCGGTTCCGGTTACCCCGGTTCCGGTTTTCGTGACGGTTCATGGCGGTTCCGGGCTTTTCCGGTCCGGTTCCGGTCCGGTTTTCCGGTTCCGGTCCGGTTTGGCCATCCCTAGACAGGGTGTGTTCTATACCGAGTATGTTATAGCGGGAGCCGACTATGACACTTTCTTGAGGATGAGGCTGAGGAGCCCACAGGTGCAGCACAGGGAGAGTGAGGGCCCTGGATATCCTCGAGATCTCCCGCTTCCACGCGCTAGGCTGGCGTACGAGGGGCTGGACGGTTCGCGCAGGCGATTGGTGATCCCGATCTCGGAGGAGCCGAGACCTCAGTACAGGGTGGACCCTAACGCTTCGGTGAGCACTTTTGATTTTCTGCATTTGATAGTAGCATTCTGCAAATATTGCATCTGTACTTTCTGCTTGTCTTTTGATGACTTTCCTGGTTTGCAGGTGTCTGGCCGTACGTATAATCAGGCCATGAGACAGTTGGACGGGTGGGCCAACTACACTAGGAGGCTCGTGGCGTTCCTGAGGTGCAGTTCCCGGAGGAGCGTGGATGTTCGTGAGCCGAGGCCGTCTAGGCCGAGAGGTTCGTCTGCTCCCACGGCTGGTGGAGAGGAATTTGTGCAGGGATTTGGCCAGTTCGCGGGCGGAACGGCTGGGTTTGGAGCTCATCCTCCTTCGCACTCGGGGCACGAGAGGGGAGAGTCCTCGAGTTCGCAGGCGCAGAGGAGGCCTTTCGCGTATTCCCGCCTGGAGGAATTCGGAGATTATCTGTTTTCGACAGATCCGGCTGCTGCGGGGCAGTACATCGAGTGCTCGGATAATGAGCAGGACTCGGAGTAGTCCTTCTTTATTGCTTTTTTTAGACAAAGTTTATGTATTGTCCGAAACAATTTGACTTGAACTGTATTTGAAAAGGCGCCCTTTGGGCGGAACCTGTACTTTGCACATCTATTTAATGACTACCTTCTTTTTATTTTGGCAAATAAGCAAGTAGGTTAATCAAAAATAAATAAAATGAAACATGCATGAAAAATTGAACGGGTCAAAATTTATGCCTATATGCACTGATTATTAATTAATTGCACTGTTGCACGAGCCCGGGGCGGAAGAGGTGTTGGCTTTGGTTAACTGAAACCATGGGAGCACGCAGATTCACAAAGGCATGAACAGGGCTTTGGTTGGAATTGTTTCCAATTTAGGAGCAGCTGGCTGCAGAGTTGACCAAGTCAACTGCAGAGAGAGTCCGGCCGGACTGAGAATGAAATTCCAAAGTCTTTTAAATTGCAGTTTCAGCTTTGCAATTCATAAGAAACTGCGCCTTTGCTTTGATCAGTTGGATGAATTTCTTTCCAATTCCTAAGGCTTCCTTCACTTTCTTTCATGGCTCCCTTTCCTAAGCTATCGTCTCGGATGCAAGAGCGATACTTGGAAAATTTCCAGTCGTGGGTACGGAACCACACGAGGTAAAACAAGGGGTTTTTTGAAGGCAGTTACGGGATGAAATTTGTTTGGGCTTTGAAGGAGCTCATGCCAGATTGGGATCTTTTGAGAGCAACGGCTCGCTTTTGGGATGTACGGAGGAATGTGTACAGCTTTTCGTACAACGAAATCACTCCTACGTTCGAAGATTTCCGGGCCATTCTGGGAGGACCTGAGACGAAACAGCTAGTTCTTTTGTATGCTGGTGGCATGGCCACTGTTGAGAAGCTAGTGTCTCAGCTTGGTATCTCGGCTGGAGAAGCATACGGGATGCTGATATTGAACACTGATTATGTCGACATTTCGGGACTGCCCAATAGATTTGCTGGAGCTGAGGGAAGCATCTTCGCATGGGACGCGTTTGCTCCGTGCGCGATCGCTACTCTGTTCACGTTCACGTCCCTGGGTGTGTGCCATCATAGTGTACTGGACCTGGTGAGGCAGTGCCGGAACGGGGGAGACATCGTGCCTTTGGTCTTGGGCGAGACGTTCCTGGGCATAGGTCGGATGGCGACCGGCAGCCGATATATGTGGGGAGGGAGTCCCTCTATGCTTACCATGTGGTTGAGGGAGAGACTGCAGATGATGCCCGAGGTGCCAATGTCTTGTGACGCTTGGTCCTTTTCTCGACATCCTCTGGTGATAGGGGGCGATCAGGCTGAGCTGGAGCTCTGGATGGCCAAACTCCGCACGCATCACTTGCGATGGTGGGTTCCCCACTGGAAGTTACAGATTTGTCGGACCACTAAGGAGGGTCTCTTGGTTGTCAGAGTGTCGGGGCTGTCTCAGACGTCATTCTACATTCCATTGTTGGTTCTGCGACAGTACGGGCTGGAGCAGGTGCCATTGACGGGCTTGAGTCATGCTGCTACCTTCGAGGTGGGATCTCTGCTGATGGAAGATCCTTCGACGCTATTGTTGCTCACACGGTGGTGGCAATACACGTCCTTTCCTTCCAGGGTTCTCTTTCACCGGAGAGGGGTGTTCTGTCTATGCAGTATCTGAACTGGTATGAAGAGTGTATAGGGGAGACACAGATGGCTATCTTGTGGATACGAAATGAGTTGTTAGGTACTGTTCACCTTGACAGCTCGACCTTGAGGAGGACCGAAGCGGGGGCTAACCCTCGGGATCGTACTGGGAACGACATGGCTGACTATGAGGCCAATGCTGATCGGGAGGCCAATCAAAGCACGATTATGATGGCTCGAAGCAAGGCAGCTCGAGACAGAGCTAGGGAAAGGGCTACGTTGACAGCTACAGGATTGACGGAGGCGTCGGGAAGGGTCCCTGAGCCAGGTAGAAGGACTACCGGAATATTCCCTGTGAAGTTAAAGAACACTCGTCGTGAGAAAGGGAAGGGGAAGAAGGATGAAGGACCAAGTACGGGAAACTAGGTTGATCTTGTTGTCCAGAGTATCCACCCACTGTCATCGCAGACACATTAACTGATTAATGTTTTATTGTAGTTTTGCTAGCGTGTAGCGAGTCAAGAGTTGACCGTGCTTGAACTCATCAAAGATTGTTTTAACCGTAATAAATTTGTAGGTTAATTGAAAAGAGTTTTTCGAAACACAAGCAATTGATGCTTATTATTTTTTTTTGTTTTTGAGACCGAACCAATGATGGTTGCCTACGTTCCCCTTTTTACAATTGGACTAAGGGGCTCAGGTCACCGTAGTTCGACACTTTTAGGTGAATTTGAGAAAAACAAAGACAAAAGAAGTGCAACCCTGTTTTTTACCTGGATCATTAGCGGGAATGTATCCAGTTGGGTATTACTCTTTTAGCACTTTAATTTTACCGAGGGGTGGTGTATGGGGAAGGAGAGTTGACTCGTGCTATTCCTCAAACGAGGTATTTGCGGAGCTTGCTTCCGTTCACGGGGTTAACGAAAGGGTTCTCGTCCAAATCTGCTAACTTCATGGCTCCTCCGGAGAAGATTCTTTGTACCACGAACGGTCCTATCCAGGTAGGCTCCCACTTTCCGAGGGGATTGGTCTGCGTAGGAGGCTTTTCCTTTAGCACCAAGTCGCCTTCTCTGATGTCTCAGATCTTGACTTTCTTGTCGAATGCTCGGGCCATTCTGCTCTGGT
The DNA here is from genome assembly GCA_022495995.1 of Adenophora triphylla var. japonica. Lineage (NCBI taxonomy): Eukaryota > Viridiplantae > Streptophyta > Magnoliopsida > Asterales > Campanulaceae > Adenophora > Adenophora triphylla. The sequence goes on from JAFEMH010005910.1 coordinate 133,642, forward strand.
AGGCTCGAGTGTGTTCCATGGCTTTCAATCTGCGCTCGTCGAGTAGAGAAAGTTCGTCGTGATGGATCTGTATCCATTCGACTTCATTGATCCCGTTTTCCAAGAGGACTCGGAGGGATGGAATTTCCAATTCCACGTGTAACATTGCTTCCATTCCATAGGTAAGTGCGAACGGAGTCTTCCTTGTGGCGGTTCTGACTGATGTTCTGTATCCCCAGAGGGCTAGAAGTAGCTTTTCGGGCCAGTCCCGACCTCTGATGGTCATCTTTCTGATTATCATGGCGAGAGTCTTGTTTACTGCCTCTACTACACCATTGGTTTGTGGTTTGTAAGGAGAAGACTTGTGACGCGTGACTACGGGTCGGTCGGCGGTTGGTCACAATCTCCTTCGAAGTGGGTCCCATTGTCGAATATGATCTCGTTGGACACTCAGATCGGGCACATGATGTTCTCTTTGATGAACTCGGCCACCTTCTTAGAATTCGGTACCTTGTACGATCGGCTTCTACCCATTTGGTGAAGTAGTTGGATCGAGACTAGAATGAACACGTGACCATTGCTCCACCCGGTGGAGTGATCTGCCGATGACGTCGATTCCCCATGTGGCGAAAGGCCATGGTGTAGTCATGTAATAGATTTCATGAGGAGGGATGTGATTGGGGTTGGAGAACCGTTGACATTTGTCGCGGCCGAGCAGGCCCCGGATGCGGTCTGTTTCCATTGATATCCAATAGTATCCCATACGAAGAATGATGCAGTGTCCAATGCTCGGGCATTCACGTGCGGACCGCAGGTTCCGTTTTGAACTTCGTTCATTAGCTTGCTGCTTTTTCTTTGTTTACACACCGAAGGAGTGGTCCTTGAGTGGCGCTTCTTGTACAACATACCCCCGGAATGACGAAATGGGATGCCGGGCATTATAATGCCATCATGTTTTTGGCTTTGATCCCTTCTTTGTATTTTCCATCTTCATTTGTGAAGGAAGCTTCTCCGTTTTGGAGGTGCCGGTATATTTGATTGTACCGGGGTTCATCGATCGCTTTATTTTTATTTCGATCTCACGCGCAATAGGCGGGTGTTTCCGTCCGCCTATTACGAGGGGTTTTACCGATTTCCCATCGGGAATTTCGATAAGAGAGGTGAGGGTTGCCGGGGGCATCTGCGAAGCGGTTCTGTCTTTCGGCAAATAGTGGAAAGAGATGTCCTTGAGCGAGCAATGAGCTCCTCCATGTACGCGTGGTACTTCGGAGGCCAGAATCTATTGTCTTCCATTTGTTGGACACTTGATTGATGATCAATGCTTGAGTCTCCATATACTTCCAGTTCCGAGATGTTGCGCTTGAGGCGGCTTCCCGAGGCCATGCGAGCTTCGTATTCTGCGGTATTGTTGGTTGTTTCAAAATTCGGCTTGATGGCTATGGGAGTGTGCTCATCCTTGGGATCGACAAGGAGCATTCCAATACCATTTCCCTTCTTGTTGGCTGCCCCATCGAAGAAGAGTTGCCGGCGGTTTGCGCTTGTCGAGTGAAAAGATTTCGTCGTTCGGAAATTGCGGATCGGGACCCTTAGGTTCACTTTGCTTGGGAAGTCCGCCGGTGATGCGCCATTACTCTACGCCCTTTGTGGATTTTCGACCATGTACTTGATGTCGAACTCGGCCGGGAAGAATGACCACTTGGCTAGTCGCATTGACAGGATGGCTTGTCGAAGAGATATCGGACGGGGTCCATTTTGGAGACCGGGAGCAGACACGCATGTAGTGTTTCGGTTTCCGACTACCCATACCTAGGTGGTACAAGTTTTCTCTAATGTTGAGTAGCCGAGTTCACTTCCTTGAAGCTTCCGACTTACGAAGTAGATTGCATGCTCAACCTTGGAATCTTTCTGTTCTTGTGCCGGCATTGCTCCGATTGACGTGTTCATTGCTTGTCGAAATACATGAGTAGTGGCTTGTCTTCATGTGGCGGGCACGAGTGGGGATTCACCAAGTAGGTCTTGATTTTCTCGAAAGGCTCGGCACTCGGAGTCCCATTTGATGTCGGCATTCTTCTTCATCGGTTTGAACATGGGCTCGCGAGAGAAGATGTCAAGCTGGTTGATGAAAGCGGACCGATGTATCTTGAAGTCTTCCCATAAAACTCTTTACTTCTGTCAAAGTACGAGGTGGCTTCATGTCGATGATGGCCTTGATTTTCTTGGGATCGGCTTCGATACCTCTTTTCTAACTATGTACCCCGGTACTTTACCTCGCTTGACGCCGAAGGTTCGGCACTTGCGGGGTTCAATCTCATGGAGTGCTTTCTAAGTCTATTGAAGAACTTTCTCGGATCTGTCATGTCTTTGCATGTACGATCCTCTGGAGTGGATGATCATTTCGTCGACATATACTTCGATTTCTTTGTGAATCATGTCATGGAAGAGAGGCACATTGCGGCCGGCAGTAAAGTAGCCCCGAGCGTTCTTTAGACCGAACGGCAGGACCGTGTAGCGGTATGTCCCCGCAGGAGTGTGAAACGATCTTGGCTTGATCCTCCTCGGACATTTTGATCTGGTTGTATCCGGCGAACCCATCCACGAAGGACTTTACTTCGAAATTTGTCGTGGTGTCGACTAGCATGTCGATGTTAGGCGATGGGAAATAATCTTTAGGGCTGGCCTTGTTGAGATCCAGGAAATCCACACGGCATCGACCTTTCCATTGGCCTTGGTGGCCGTCACGATGTTGGAGAGCCGAGTCGGGTACTCAATCACTACGATGAAACCAACTCGGAGCATTTTCTCAATTTCTTATTTAACTTGCAAGGACCACTCTGGCTTGATCTTGCGCGACTTACATTTGACGGAGGCTTGGATTCGGGATCCGGGGAATTACGTGCTCCACGATCGAGGATCGAGTCTGGCATGTCTGGTATGACCGGGCGAACACGTCAACATACTCCCGGAGGAGGCTTATCGGGGCTTCTCTTCCGCATCGGCGAAGAAAGCGCCCAGCTTGTGTCTCTTTAGGCTCTTTGCAGTGACCCCGGGTTCACTTTGGTCATAACCTCTTCGGCAGCTTGGGCCCGGTTGTCCTCTTGGTCAACTACACACTTAAGAACTTCCTTAATGTATTGTTCATTTAATGTGTCTGCTTCTTTATCAATTGAGTTATTAACATCTTTTAAGTTGTTTGTTAACTTATCAGTTGTTAAAGTGGCAATGAGAGGATACTCCGAAAGGTCAGACTTTTCATTAAACGAGAACGAAAATACATGGTTGGCTACATTATCATAGTCTTCCGGTATAAGGCCGTTGGACGACTCAGAGCACCGGACTTTTACGAGGGTGGCTCGTTTGTAAAGTTCGAGATCGGGTTTAGGGAGATGTGGGTGCGGAGCCCGACTTGTCTTCCATTTACATGCGGCTTGCCCTTGGTCGGTGAAAGTTACCCGGTTCTTCGATGGCATTCTTTGGATGCTTGATGAGGGTTCGGAGATCAAGAAGCAGCCTGCTGTCCAATCATGGCGATCATGCTATTTTCGGAGCCCGGGTCACTCGGGTTTGGCACCTCCATGACTTCTTGAAAAGACTCTGTAGAGGCGGGTCACCGAGAGCGTCTTCTATGAATCTGGTTCCTTACGCTTTGGAGTTCTTGTCTCGAATGTGGCCTCGACGGCTGATCCGAACAATCCGTTTCCCATGGAGAGTACCTGTTTGCTCCTCCAAGTACAGGATTCCTTTGAATGTGTACTCGTCTTTGGCCGTGGTGGCAATTGGTCCATGTAGAGCTGTGATGTCGAGGAACGCTCCCCTTATCGGTTTAGCCTTGAGTCCTCTGAAACGCTTGAGGTCCCGTGCTAGCTTTTCCATCCTTTCTGTAGTCTCTGTGCTGACTATCCCCGCTCCTTTCTCATCTTCATCAGTTTCGCTATCGGTCCCCTCAGTTCTGCTGTTGGTTCCCTTGGTGAAGTAATGAGCGAGGTCGAAACTGTAAGGTCGGAGGTTGGGCGTGCGCGTTGGAGGTTCCCCTTTTGCGGGCCTTTGCCTTGGTGCAGGGCGATCCTTTTGTCTTCCTTGATGTCGGCGGTGTTGGCACGTAGCAAGCCACTGGACCGTGGTGTGGTCCTTGACTTCGATGACTTGGTGTTGGCCTTGTAACCTTTTAGAGCCCCAGGTCACAGGATGAAGTTCATGAGTTTCATCATCTTCATGGAAGGAGGAATCTTGTCTTGAAAGCAGTGGAAGGTCCACGTTGCATACTTGGATCTTGGAGGTCTCGAGTGAATCCGATTAATGCCATGTCGTCATTATGCTTGATTTCTAACACTTTGGAATGTCGTTAGTCTTTGGTCCCACTCGGTGGTGACGCCATTGTCGCCGTAGGCGTGGTTAGCTCGTTGCCTTGCATGAACTTGAGGCATTGATTTGATGCGGCCCGGGGACGCCCCGGGATGGGTTGTGAAAGTGATTGGAATGTCCAATACTTGGAATTCGGTGGGAATCATCCGCTTGCCGAACCGGATATTAAGAGTAGCAACCGAGAACCGCACGGGAAGTAGAGTCATAGGCCTTGACAGTGTGGACTGAAGGCTTCGAGATCATGTAGAGCTTCGATGTCAAGCGAGTCCATCATCTTGGCGGAGCAAGACATTCATTCCTGGAACCTCTGTCTACGGCAACACGCAGGAAGGCGATGCTCGTCCGAGCCTAGGCCCGTGTAAGTACCCAAATCTCGGCTCATGCCTTTCGGTTAAGTTCTCGGCAATTCCGGCGCAAGTTTCCCGCAATTCCTCGGCAAGCTTCCTAAGAATTCCCGTACTTTTCCTAGAGTTCCCGAGCAATTCCGGAAATGTTCCAAACCTTTTTAAGTGGTGAAGGACTTTGCTTGGAATGAAAGAAGCACGTTTTCTCTTTTATGCAAAATTCCCTTCTAGAGAGAAGACTCGCCACCTTGCATGTTTCTAGAAGGAGCTGGATAGGGCTTGTTATGTCGTGCGACATAACTTGCCAAAGACTTCTAGAAGCTTGCCACCTTGCATGTTTCTAGAAGGAAAACGGTTATGGCTTGTTATGTCGTGCGACATACTAAGCCATACCATGCAACCTATAAATAGAGGCCTTCACCTCTCATTTTAAAGGACCCCTCTTTCACTCCTCAGTGCCCCTCTACAGAGAATACGCCCAGAAGCCTACTCCCTTTTCCCATATACACCCAAAACCATACTAATCCTCCCAAAATCACTCACCATTCAACTAATCCCACACACACTTCCTATACACCTCAAGAAATAAAGGTTCTCACGGAACCAAGGCTTGATCTCGGTCCCGAGAGGTTCTTTGTTGAAGGCTCCTATATCTAACTTGATATAGGAAGTCGTGGTCTTCAAGGGTAACAATTTTCTACCCTTTTCCTCTTTCTATCTCCTTTGTACATGAGATCTATATGCTAAATGTGTTGATAATGATGTTTACTGATTAAAGTTGCATGCTTTAGTATCATATTTGCTTAGATCCACATCTGATTGCATACCATTTCATGTAAAAGCTCAAGCTTGGCATTGTTTCTTGCATGAACACTCAAGATGAGTATGGATCCCTCATATCCACACCCTCTTGAAGTGTTCATTATTGAAATACTTGCTCTCTGAGATCTATTTGTGAAGTAACTTGGCTATATTAATGCCTTTTTACCTCTGTAGATCCCATTGTTGAAGACTTCGCAAGTGGCTAAGTATGTCACGCGACATAGGCAACCTATGTCACGCGACATAAACAACCTATGTCACGCGACAACTTAGGCCGGTTTGCGAGAATCTTCATCATTAGGTTGTAATCAGATTTTAACCCCCATCATGCTATAATTTGATGTCTATCTGCAATTTAGATAGTATCTATGTACATAAAAATGCCATCTTTTCATTAAAATGCCATTTTCATACATAAAGGTGCATCCTTTGCACCTAAAGCCCATTTTCATGCATTAAAAATCATTCTTTTGCACTCAAATTAGCATCCTTTACATTAAAATCTCTTTTATATTAAAAATGCATCATTTCCATCAAAAAAATCATTCTTTGACCTTTCCATGCATCCTTTGCACATAAAATGCTATTTTTCCACATAAAGTTGCATCATTTGCATAAAAATCATTTCTTTACATTAAAAAGCATCATTTGTAACCCATAGCATCCTTTGCAACCCAAAATGTCATCTTTTCACTAAAAATGTCATTTTTACATGCATTTCCCCATGTCCCCATTAGCAACCTTGGAACGGACCGGTGTAAAGATCCTATTTTTACATCGTTTCTTCCATTAAAGGTGCCACAATCTCTTTAGAAAGGGATAAACCTTGGAACCCTATATCTCCCGATTATCACTTAAGACGAGGAGACATGAAGCATCCATATAAGCTCAATCGTCTTAAGGTGTGAGGATTGATGGGCTAAGGTGCATTCCTTTCCTAAAGAACCTCATTTTGGACTATAAAAGAGAGTCTTTCTCTCGATCACGCAAGTCCCGAGGTTAAAGCGATGATCGCAAGTCCAAAAGAGATGAGGACGGGATCGAAAATCCCGAATCACATAAAATCCATAAGAAATCCCGAGCGATGCAACCAATAAATGGTTTATGCGATCCGGAGAAGACAACTTGGGACATTCCCTCCCCCTTTTATTCAAACACATGCACACACAAAGAAAGCACGCAAGCAAGCACGATAAACAGGAATCTAGGGAGACTTGCTACTTGTGCAAGGCACCTTGCCCAGGTGAACGACGATCCGTTCTTCCCGAGGGTAACTTAACCTCCAGAACCCATAAAAACCTTTTTTCAAAGTTTTGAGGAAATCAGAAATAGGCGTGGCGACTCCGTTTTCAGAATTAAGCGGGATGTCTTCAAACTCACAGCGTGAATCCACACAGAATTTAGGGCACACACATTCACGGTTTGGCATGACTCCATTTGAGAATATCCCGAAGGAAGAAAAGCTTTCATTTTTAAAAACAATAAAGCTTGATACTCGGTATATAGGTGGAAACCACTTAACCTTCCTGTATCGGCTCCCTAACCCAGGAAGCTTGGGATCAAATGGTGAGTTTAACAATCCCCACATTTGTACCGGTATCACTTTTCGAAAAAAAAATAAAGAAAGCTTTTCCACTTTGAGCGGGTTAGACTCCCAGTCGCGGATTCCATGAATCGTGCTTTTGCTTTCTTTGCCTTGCATTGCATCATTTGCATCTTGGGAGTTTGTGCATACTTTGAATAGGAAAGCCTTCTCGAATTTGAAAGGTGCCTAAAAGTTCGGAAATAACCTGAAATAGCAAAGAAGAGTGGAACCTGGAAAATTGATCCATGCGGTGCGTCGGCTACAATCCTCCTTGGATTGACCAGGGAACCGGCCTCAGTGTGGCGATTCCACCAGGGAAAAATTAAGGTTTAATCACGGCGGCCTTGGCGACTTGGGGCTATTCAGTTCCAAGGCGAGTTTGGGGCTCCCGAGGAAAGAATTCTACGTGCTTTATACATTTGCATTTTCCCCCGTCCCAAAATCATTCCTTTAAAACACATTTATGAAAATCTCTGTTTTAACTCAAAAGGAACATTTTTAGGAGACCGCACACTACGCGCACCTTATATATCTGTACACTTTGCCCACGCACGTCCCCTTTAAAACCCGGGATGGTTTATCCCGGTGCCCAGATCCTGCGGACATCCTTACGATGCTCCTAGAGGCGCGCAAATCATCCCAAACTCCCCATGGCAGACGGTGTCGACCCAATGCACGGTCCGTGTCATCTACGTTTCAAAAAACCGTGACTTTTTGGTTGGTTTTTGGTCTGGTCCTTGTCATATAGCCCGGATTGCATATCCCCGTAAAGGTCAAGCCTTAGCTCCATAACGGAAGTCAAGATCTTTCAGCTCAAGCGAAACTTCTGCGCGAAAATTCCGACGAAGGAAAAAATCGGGTAGGAATCTTGACTCAGACATTGACTTTGACCCTTGACACGGAATGCGTAGGTCGAGACCGAGTCCTTGCCAAAATCCAAAGATCTTTCGCTCAAGCGAAGCTCCGCCAAAATTCCGACAGGGAAAAAATTGGCAAGATCTTGACCCGGCATTGACTTCGATTTTGACATTTCCATGCACGGCGTATGTATGACGAAGTTGATGTGACACTTTGTGTCATCCGAAGCTTTTACCGCCTTGGACCCATTGCCTATTATCTTCTGGAGGACATTACCGAGAAAAGTCAAAAAAGCGTCAATCGCGCAAGTGAAATTACATGCGAAATTCTGTCAGAAAGAAGGTGAAAAGACAGAGACTTTCCGGTATTGCCCTTGACTATAATTCGCATCAGCTCAGTAGCGTTAAAGAAGTTCCTATGACCCGCTAGACCATTAGGAGAAAAGTTCTTTCTCTCGGTCCCGGTGGGATCCGCGTGCCACTATAGGACCACTCGCCCAGGAAATTTGGCTTTACATCCACCTGGAAAGAGTCGAAATACGGAGTGGAATCTGGCGAGGGGCTTATAGGCGTGGTGACGGAACCCCTTGATCCGGGATCCCTAGGAGTAGTTGCGAAAAGAAGGGCAAACCCCACTTTTCCAACCAAATAGGAATAAATAAAAAGACATTGTTTTAAGTAAACTTGAACAATTAACTTGGAATCATAAATTGCATTTTCCTATCTGCGATTATCCCTAATGTCGAGACCTCCTCGGTCAGATTTCCGATTTTCTGTCTGCGACCTTTCATGGTCAAATCCCTAATCGAGACACTCCTTCGGTCCAGATTTCCGATTTTCCCATCTCGACCTTTCGCGGTGAATCTCTGTCGAGACCTCCCTCCGGTCCGATTCAGGTCCAATTTTCTGTCTACGACCTTTCATGGGTCAAATCCATAATCGCAGACACTCCTGCGGTCCGATTTTCCGATTTTCCCATCTACGACCTTTCCATGGTCAAATCCCTAATCGAGACACTCCTCGGTCCGATTTCCGATTTTCCTGTCTACGACCTTTTCATGGTCCAAATCCACTATTATCGAGACCTCCTGCGGTCCGATTTCCGATTTTTCCTATCTCGACCTTTCACTTGGTCAAATCCCTAATCGCGAGACCTCCTCGGTTCGATTTCCGATTTTCTATCTCGATATCCCCTAATCGAGACCTCCTGGGGTCCGTTCCCGTTTTCTATGGTCAAATCCCTAATCGAGACCTCCTGCGGTCCGATTTCCGATTTTCCTGTCTTGACCTTTCATGAGTGAATCCACTAATCGGAGACCTCCTTGGTCAATTTCCAATTTTCTGTCTCGACCTTGGTTCAAATCCTAATCGAGACACTCCTCGGTCCGATTTCCGATTTTCCCTATCTCTCGACCTTTTCGCGGTCAAATCCCTAGTCAGAGACACTCCTCGGTCCGATCCCCAATTTTCAATGCTTGACCTTTCAAGGTCTCATCTTTTCCGATCCAAATTAGGATTAGCGAGAAGAAATGTGTTTTGAGTAAAACTTAAGCGATAAGTGCATGTATGCAGAGCCTTCGGCTGAACACTTACCTTCAAGTCTAAAGCCTTACCTATCCCGAGTCTAAACCTTACATATCTAGGAGGTCTAAACCTTGCCTATCCCACTTTCCCTTTGACAGCAAGAAAGAGAAGTGGGCGAGAATCTAGGGTCGGCTTTTCGGTCTCTGAAAACCTTAGGTTAGACAGGTTCGGCGGGAATGCGTCGGGTTTTGTCGGCTCGGAGAGTCGAGAATGGCGATTTGACCGAGAAAAGCGGTGAGGAGTGCGGGAAATCGAGATGGATTTAGGAAGGAAGAGTTGAGTCTGACGGCTTTGGAAAATGCCCGTAAGGTTCATGAGGAGCAGCCGAAGCCATGCTTGCTGCTCGATGCACTCGTCGTCATGGAATTCGGGTAACGGTTGAGTCGAACGGTTCTGCGAGTGAAGTGGTCGAAGATGAGACTTCGGAGGGCGGTGATTTCAATCCGCTTCATCCTATAACCCCAGACCTTCCAGATCCTACGGCCAATACCTTCCCTCCATCCACATATGATCCCTTGCACCCAAGGACAGCCACTCCTCCTCCTCGGTCCTTTCCAGCATCTGGCTCATCGGGGCTCCATCGCCCCTCGGCTCCTCCAAAATGGATTGGGCTTCACCCCCTTTGTTCCTCGGTTTCGGCCTTTTGCCCCGGTTTATACTCCCCAGGAACTTCACATAGCATGGCTCGAGTTCGAGCTATGTGGCTATGTTACGAAGCCCCTATACCCACCTGAATGCAATCATGAGATTGCCCAAAAGAAGGATGATTCAAGTTTTGGTGTCACCTACCGGACTTAATGAATTGATGCCCGTCGGTCTCATCGATCTTGCTACTATGGTTCCCTCTGCTTTGATACAGAGTCTGTTGCGGAGGTTCCGATAACTTTCGAGAGTTCCGTTGACCCCCATGTGGCAATATTGATGGAGCAAATGAAACGAAATGCAAAGAAGAAGTTCGTGACCTCATGATGAGTATCAATACTCCCTTGACCCACGAAGACATCGAATCGGGGAAGGAAATGATTCCATAAAGTATAACCCAATGCCACCAGTACCAAGCTTGACAACCGTACCCGGCATTTCGGCACCGGTCCCTCGACAAAGGGAAAGAGTGTAAGTACGCTATCAGACCAAATCCAACAATGGAACCAATTTGGACAATAGGAAATCCAGGTCTTGAGAACAACAACGATGTCTCCCGAAAACTCAGCTCAACTTCGTATGACAACATGGAGATGCCTTTAAAGCAA